>VUQH01027840.1:5187-21830 GCA_015106775.1 Etroplus canarensis
ACTTTCCTTTAAAACAAACAAACAAAAAAAAAAAAAAAATCACATAAAAAATGAGACTCCCAATTACAAAAAAATTTGGTCCCATAAAATTTAACCAACTAAAGCAACCAACCAGTTGTACATAATTACTTATAAAGAAAAAAAAACAGTGCTTTTACGTGATATTGGCTTTCATTGGTTTGGTCACTACAATTTCTTGATTTTGTTACCACTGTCATAAATTAGGGAGAATATTAGCTAGCACCTGACACTGCTCTGAGGTAGTTTTATCCAAGTTTGTAAATAAAAAGCCAAGTCATTCTCAAGACTAGAAATGCTTTGAAAAAATATCCACAAGCCTTGCATGATTGGATGCATGCAGATCAGCTGGATGGCATTGGTTTGGTGAAGCCCTGTAACAGTTCTCCTTACATCACCAAGCCCAACCCCAAATATCCACCTGGATGCAGCTGTGTCACTGTCAGACATTACTGGTAGATCTGTGCCTTTTTTAGAGAAGTGAGTAAGCAAAAATACCTAGAATCACTGATAATTTACAGATACAAGATTACTATAAGGTGTAAAAATATTAAAAAGAGTGCAGCTCAGCCATACCAATCCATGTGGTAATAAGAAAAACTTAAAAATTCTGCTACCAAGCTGATTGGGATTCATTCTTTTGAGACCATGGTAGGGCTGTGCAAGACGACAATATATATCAGATGATGAAATAAAAACATCTATCGTTTGATATTATGCTCTATTATTTATTTCATAGTGTTGCAAAATGAATTGTTTTCTAGGGATGCTCCTGGTGACTCATTTACTGGTCATGTGTATTTACATGTGTTTAAGAGCTATTTGAAACCCTTAATCACATTCTTTAATAATAAAAGTTTGGAAATCTGAAGCATTTCACAACACAAATAATGTTGCACACACACTTACGGGTGGCCAAAAAAAAAATTGTAACACAGTAGTACAATACTTCGCATGACAATATTATATCAACACAGGAATACCAACTATTGATATCTTATATAAAGTGAAAGTACAAAGAATGTTTGAATAATATGTAGTCTACGTCCACATCCATTTTCAAATCCTTCAGTTGCTAAAGGGGCTGCATTACTTGTTGTACAAGCTGCACTGTTCAAAATACATGTAAAACAATTTTTACTGTAATACTGTACAATAGTCCCCACATGTTTGAATTCAGTTAAAGTGGACTGGATTGTAATACAAACATTTCAGTTTGTAATATGACACGTTTTAATGACAATGTTGGTCAGTGTGTCAACTTCATAATCCCATTTAGTAGTAATAAAGATGACGTGAGAGAAACAGACTGAGAACTTTAATTACATAAAACAGATGCTGAAAATTTTATCACTGGGGACTTAATTTTCTGTTGAATAATGGTGATAAATTGCAATACTCACCACATCACAAAACCTTTAAAATCTCAATATTGTATTTTGAGTCAAGAATGGTGTTACTATTGTATCATGGGGTCTCTGGTAATTCCCACCTGTACACACAAAGTCAGTGTTGCTAATGTTAGCAGTGCTAGCACCAGTAGCCCTTCTTTGTTGTAGTCTAAAGTCCTCACAGCTGCGAAGAATGTGGTTACACATTTCTTTGGTTTCGTGGTTATATGTTAGTTTACTCTTGACATGCTGACATACAACTGTTCATGTTCTATATCAAAGTACTGCAGGACCTTGCTGCTTCAAGCATCTCAAATCTATCCTGCACTGGTAGGCTACATACTTGTTTACAACTTCCCAACTCAGAAAGAGAGAGAGAGGTACAGTTGTCTGTCAGGGCTACTGCCCTGGTTTAAGTGGTGGGTGGCATAACACTTTTCAGACAATGGGTGACTGCAGTTATACATCAATAAAGTAAGAATAATTCATTTAACCAACTAGTATTTCTGGCGCCAACTCAAAAGACCTAGAACGTTTAAACATATATTCACCATACTCTTTATGGCAATACTTTAAAGACAGTTTGCATTACACAGCATCAAGTAGATGCAGAACACCAGCACGGTTTAATTAGCTGCTATAATTTAAGGCTGAATAGTTTCACATTTACCTTTGGTATTTTATATAAAAAAAATTGTGTTGTGCCTACATTCATTTCTGTTTTGTTTTACATTTAGTCTTTTACAGTTGTTTTCATAAAATGCAATAGTTCAAGCTAAAAGGAGTTTTGTTTTTTTGTTCTATTTATTTTTTGAGCCTTATATTGCTGCCAAAGTTTAAACTTTAAAGTGCAATGTTTATATTTGGTATTTTATTTAGCAATATTTTATATTGGGCCTGTAATCACTTGTTTTTGAAAAGTGTTCATTTTATACATTAATATTATATATTTTTACATTTCATTTCTAAATAAACGGAGAAAAAAATGCATGAATGAAAACCATTTGTGTTTGAGTATGCAATTTAAAATGTAAAACAGAAATTATTCTTTCCTTGGGGTCATTATATAAACTATTAATTCAGTGAATTCATTCATTTACTATATCATGATATAGATCATTATAGGGATATGAGATTTTGGTCAAATCACACAGTCCTAGACCAGGGCACATTTTCCTGTCAAACTTTCATAGTTCAAGTGTGAAAAATGGAGTAGTCCAACATTATTATTCTGAAAGCACTCTGCTTTTTAAACACAGCCAATATACACTTAAATGACACAACTGCATCCAGTGAACATGAGAGGATATTTCCTCAGGTATGTCAGTTGGAATTTGTACTCATTGACAGTTGTAGCTAAAAATAAGAATACAGGCAAACTTTGTGGTTATCACACTGGTGTCATATGGCTACAGGTAATTGGGTGGACATTGGCATAACTGTCAGAGACAAAGTGAAGCTTCAGAAAAGTTCAATTTCAAATAGGAGCAGAAGAATTGGTCTGTCGAAGCCAGCTGAAGCGCTATGTAAATAACAAGTTCTTATTTACAGATCAAAAAAACAGCTGAGTCGCAAAACTGAGAAAAAGGAACACAAGCAACAGTCAAAACAAAAAAATGTCCTTGTATTTATGTGGCACTGCACTAATGTATTAAATAACAGGGAGGACTTTACAGGAAAGCTCTGCAAGGGCTGGACAGGAATACGAGACCCAAGGGCTTAAGCACAAGTTAAAAATCCAACAGCAAACGAGATTACACACCTAAGCAACCATCTAATATACAAACACAGCTCTTATGTTACAGAACCTCACACAAGTACGACGCCAGGACTGAGAAGATGACTAATCTTTGCACCTGTCTGAAACACCTTCCCTAAAAGGTACAGTAGCCAGTAGCCAGAGAAAGACCGCAGAACTGTAGACTCATTTATCTCAGCAAAAAAGGTCTTTTATTTCAGTTGTGATGTGGGTGATGTCTATATGAGTGCGAAGAAGAAACCATACTCTGTGGAATTATTAAAGCCTATAAATAAGAGAAAAAATAAAATTAAAGAAAAAGCTGTACACAAAATTCAAAGATGAGTATAAATGTACTGGATGGATAGTCTATAACATTACAAACCACGCAGGCTCTAATTACATTCATTTTTTAATATCTGGAGCTAGTAAAATACGCTCTACTCTACAAGAGACTTCTTTAGAACAGCAAGAGTTTCTCTACAAGAGACAGATAAGCGGCAGAAAGAAGAGACATTACTATACAGAAGGTAATGGTATGGAATTAATTCACGTAACGGTCATTGCTTCATTTGAAAGCAGGCTTTTATATGTATTCCAAGACCATTAAAACTAAAAAAAAAAAAAAATCATATCCTGATCATTACACCTGGAGAAATTTTATCACAACCTCTTCAAAACTAAAGAAAACCCGCTATTATGAAAAATGATCAACTCATTAAATTAGCTTATGATATGCCTTTTAGTTTACTAACCAGCTATTTCTACAACCTGCTTTATCCACGTTTTGGCCACTCTGAAAGATAATGGAAAAACAGCCAAACTGAGGTGAAGGTGTGCATTTAATTCACATGTCTAAGAATGTTATCAGGGTTAGCACTACAGGTGTTTTCAAAGCCTTACCAAACACCTCATGCACCATTTTACTTGAAAAGTAGCGCCACATTCATTCAGGCCATGAGTATTTGTTTCATGAACATTCTTGATTTTACTCATCATGATGTGAAAAAGACTTATGTGAAAAGGAAAAGCCTCTTCTGAGTTGTGATATGTATATTTGTGGCTGTTCTGGACACAAAGAGACCTTACTTTAAGTATGATTTAATGTGCACATTGCAGTCTTTAATGAGGGCCATGTCGAACCTTCCAGCACAGTATATTTTCACACAATGCTTTGGCATTGAGACTCCAATATCTCCAAACTCCTTAATACCCACAGCTAATCAGTTATTTTCCATCTTCTCCCTATGGCCGAATGGCAAATGCACACATCACTATGCTCACACCTGTTGGCTGTGCATAGTTTGCTTTTAAAAGTCGCCAAAAACCAAAGAAAAAACGAGGCTGCCAGTCTGCCTCCTGATAAATACTCTCAATAGATGAATAGTTAAGAAGTCCTTTGTTTAGTGCAAAAAAATAATATGGTCAAATATTGGTTTGCTATGCCTGATCTGGTATTTTAAGGTGCTGTATTGGTAATGTAAAACATAAAAACGTAGTAACAAGTTCAAAGCCATCTCTTGAAAAGACACCCATAAAGTTTTCAGCCCATTCAGTTTTTGATGCTTGTGATGTTGCAGCGAAAAGGTGTCAGTTTTGTTACACTATGCCAACTGTTACACTAAATACCCTTGCAGTCTGTGAACTGAACATTCAAATAAATGAAGATACCTGTGGCCAGGTTACAAAGGCCTGCATTCAAGCAGAAACAAGGACATTCACATTTCCAAGTACAGAGCCAAAGATGGGCTTCTCCTGAAATGTAAGATTAATCTGTTCTGGTCCAGTTACACCAATCAGTGTGACTAGATCAGAACAAGTCTAGGCTTAAATGAAAGATTTAAATACGTTATTGTATATAGAAATAAATGCTTACCATAAATCTTGCTGTATCATAACATGCATTGCGTGATATTTTTCAGGGTCCCTTTTAATTGGGCACGCATTTGTAGATTCGTTTAGCTTATAAGCATTTATAAGCGTTTTTGTTACACGTCTGACTGACAGCACCAATTGTACTTTTGTCCTGAACAAGGATATGCAACGATCATACCAAATGTGGGCTTTGCATTTGATGGTATACTGCTCAAGTGGAAAGTCAAGGGGTTAAAAAAAAATCCACTTCTTTTTAGTGGTGCATAGAATAAAAAGAAAGAACGCAGGGAAACCTGTGTGTAGGTACAAACACAGGTCAAGAATTTGGTCGAACAGCTCAACACTCAAAACACACATTCTCTCATTAGTTTGCACAAAACTATGAGGGGGTGGGGGGAAATCACAAACTACATAATCTGAGAAAGCACATTCACCATCATGCACAGCAAAGAAATCTCTACTTTCAATGCAAGACTCAAACAATGCCAATTAGACAGATAGCAGGGGTAATTATACAGAAATGGCCAGCAGTGTGATGTTACCATAACACTTAAAACAGGTAACAAGAGGTAGTACACACGACCATTTCCACACAATTACACCAGTGTCGCAAAAAATGGCCGAGCCTCTTGCTTCAATTGATTATCTACATAAGTCATACCAATGCTCTTCTATCAAAAGTGCATCCAAATTTATACGTTGTGAGACCAGCACCGATAAGAACAATATTGACATCATAACAGTAAATATCAAGTACAGAATTTTCAGAATGCCCCACAAACACAGTCAGTCGGATTTCTAGTTGCTTTACAGGTAATGAATAAAAAGGGAACCATAGAGAGGTCATCAAAGGGAGAAAACAGATCCTAAATATTATGGCGCTTGTTTTGTTTTGTTTTTTCAGCATGCAACTACAAAGTCTTGTGGACCAGTCCAGTGAGGATTTAAGGAGTTTTACAGTGAAAACTTCTAGCACCTAGAATCGAGATGTCCTTTTGTGCTTTCATGTATTTTTTGACTATTAATCATGTAAAAGTTTGTAATCTTGTTTGGCTAGGAAAGACTGTGTGTTACAAAGGATACACCCAATTTATAGGCTACAAAATCTACAACGTTACAAATGACCACATAAATACTTCATCCCATAAGAAAGGTATGAAGATGTTGATAAGCACTAAGAAACGCTACTAAATGCAATATGCTAAAAACAACATAAAAAGCCCTGATTATCTACCTCTATAAATGACTCAAATTCATGTGAGATACCCACTGCTAAATCTCTTGGTTAAAAATGATGCATAGTTAGAAAATATAAACTACTCGCCTCCACTCAAGACTATGTCAACATTCGCCTGCTTAATGCATTAGTAAAACTTAGGTGGGATGTTATTATATAATCACGTTATTAGTAAGACTATGACAGTCTCAGAAGGCAAGAGAATATTTGCATTTATCTGTATACAAATGTTAATTTAGACTACATGTGGGCCAGTCTTTTAAAAAAAAAAAATCTATATATTTTCAGCAGCTTCCACTGAAAGCTTATTCAAAATATACCTTATTACCAACATTACTATATTGTATAAAGACTCACAAAAAGTCATTTGCATAAAACCCAAGCTTTTGTGCGATGACAGCTCCTAGTTCTCGGAGCAAACACTACATTAAAGAGGTTTTAAGGAATTTCGATCAGTTAAAATTCTAAAACGATGCAGCTTTCACTCCACTGTACCGAATGCCTGGATACCGAGAAGCCACACAAATGACACAGCAGAAAACACCATCCTGTGCTATATACATTAAGAAAAAAAATAGAAGTAGGGTTGATGTGTATAAAGAAAGGAAGAAATAAACAATTATCACAAATGCCTAAATGTCTAAAACATGAGCCAGCTACATGCGTATCCATTGCAGAAATTATTAAAATTAAAAACAGACTAAAAAACAGAAGGGAATCAGAAGGGTTTCATTGTTCCCCACTATTATGACTTCCTAATCATGTGTCTTTCGTCAACATGGCTCAGAATACATTAGAAAGGTGTCCTTGCTGGGAACCAGTCCCAATATATTATTTCTCAGATTGATTGATGGTTTATCAGTTCAGACTTAATAGTGGGGCAAAGAAGGAAAAAATGTTTTCAGTTTCTAAACACAAAAAAATAAACTTCAAAAGATAAACAAATAAAAATAAATTAAAAAGTGTTGATTAGGGGGCTGAACAATTCTGATGCAAAGAGTTGGCATAATATGGTCATCAGTGTCAAGAGGACAAATACTGAAAGAATTCATAGTTTTACATACAAGTGACAAAAGAAAGATGCTCTCAAATGGCACTTTTCATCACATAGTGCCCCATGTGGGGAAAAAACAAACACAAACAACCCTCAATATATTAAGTACTTTTGTCCTGATTGAAGTTTTCATCCTGATCAGTGCACTTTGCTTCGATTGGCTGATAAATAATGTTTGTGGGAGGTCTAAATCATTAGGCAAATAACAGTGAATGGACCCCCACATCTTTTGATTTTTTACCTTCTCCCTTCAAGCACCAAGACCCTAACAAAAACAAAAACAAAAGGAGAAGGAGGGTGAGTGGCTTCTTCTAAGTTTAAAACCACCCAACTGTATAATGTTACTGCCCACTAGTTTAACAATGGTACATTTCTTCTATCAATGTACAAACTCTGCCATTTCTTTTCATAATTTGCAACATGTTTTTGTTACTTATGACAAGTACAAATACAAACTAATGCACAACATGTAAATAAAACCACTTCCAGCTAAATCCTCAAGAAAGAATGATTATTTTGCATCTTACAGTCTTTATAGCTGAAATGGTTTTGGTGGGTTTAAGGGTTTAAGTACAATTGTAGACATTTGGGTTACTGACAGGTTTGTTTAGTAGGGAGATCACAATGTGAAACCACTGTAATGCTATCTACAGCTGACAATAAGACAGCAAAGGGTAGTGTGTTCCATCAGTGAGGTCTCACCCACGCCAACCTGGAGTTGTGTGCTCTCAGGCAAAGTACATGGTGCGCAGGGTGTCCTGGTGGACCTGAACAGCTTTGGCCAAGGCCTGGTGGTCACGTCCATTGCTTTGACCTGATGTGTGACTGCCCTCAGCACTGAAAAAGAAAAGGTTACAGAGGTGTAAGTTTTTCAACAAGTTGACAAATATCTCAACTAGGGGATGTTCAAATCCGCACCTGTCATGCTCTTTGTCCACCAAGTGATAGCGAGCCCGGAAAGCCACCAAATGGGCATAGTAGGCTGGTGCTGGGATGGAGACTGACCGGGTGCAACGTACGTAAGTGTGACAAAGCTGGTAGGTAAGAACTTGCAGTTCATCTGATGAGAAGTGGTTGTCATCCCAGAGCACATGATAGTGAGATGGCCTGCTGGTTCCCTGTCAGGAGTTAAAATGGAAGACTTTTATAGCTTCTAAATTTATGATTCACCACCTCTATTCTTTTGAAAACACAGTTGCAGGGGAAGCCTTTATTGACAGTTTTTATTCAACTCAGCTCTTACCTGAATGCCAGCGTGACTGCAAAGATAGAAGTCAAACTCTGATGGGTGAGTTATTTTGGTGTCCACTGTGGTGCCTGCAGGAATGTTTCCACTCTTCCCAACCTAAACAAAATCCACAAAAATGCTTGGTTAGCTGGGATTGTTTTCATTACATGATTAGGCCACAAACTTTATTTTGTTGGAGGCTGAAAGACCACATACAATTGCATTATTTTAATTGAAAACCTAATTGCCCAAAATGGAAAATATATATTTTTTTTTATTTTTATAAAGCATGCTTAAAAATTTAACGCAAGAGTTTACTCAAGTGCTCTACTCTGCAAAACCATAAAACACAACAAGAAAATACCCACAATGACTAAAGAAAAGAAAAAAAGAGTAGAGAGTCCCAGCACCACAGGGGATAAAATCAAACGTGTCAAACTCTCCTTGAACCAACTGCCAGTACAACCACCACAAAGGCTTGATCACCTTTATTTTCATGCCAGGATCTTGGAGCATCCAAGAGAATCTGGTTGGTTGACTTTACAGCTCTAACCTGATTACAATAAAGCAAGAGTTCAGCTAAATAACGTGATGCCACTCCATTTAAAAACTTAAAAAGCATCACAAAACTTTAAGGTCAAAACTGAAATAGACAAGTAGCCAGAGAGAGGGGTAGGTGGGCGGGGAGCAATATTTGTATTATTTGATCACAATTTGTTTTTCCCAATAGAAGAGTTTATGGATTTTATAGCAGCTGCAGACAACGATGGATACTTAAAAAGATTTGCAAATTAATGACAGTGCTGGAAAACCACCGAGAATATACACGAACACCCGCCAATACATTTTAAATTGCATCATTATATTCCCAAACTTGTATGCAGTCATCATGCAGATGAATCAGTTACAAAAAACAGAAATTCCTCACACTAATAATGACACAGTACTGACCCTCTCATTCCTGTCCATACAGAACAGTCTTGTGTGGTGTCTCTTCTGAACGACCACAAAGGTAATGCCAGGCTGGTAGTCCTTCTCTAGTTTGATGCAGGCCTCCCGAATCGCTAGCAGCTCATGCTGAAGAACCTGAATGTAACACAGTCAAAAGGTCTTAAAGATCAACCAGTTAAATTATAAAAACAGTATGTTTGATATTTAACATCAATTTTTTCCAATGCAAATATTTTTGTACACATTTTGTGTGTTTTTTTTTTTATAGTCAAGCCTGCATTTCATCCTTGAGATATGCATCACCTGGTTGAATTGGCCCTCAGAGATCCCATCACGATAGTAGATTATTCTGGTGGGCTTGAAGCGGGTGGACTTGTAGAATTGGATCAGCAGCTCCCTTACCATGGTAGCAAGGTCTTGGATGATTTCCTGGCGGTGTTGCTGCACCCGTACTGTGGCACAGTATCGACTGGGATGGGCATCCATACTACCAACCACCTAAAATTAAACATAATCACACTGAAAGGATTTGCTATGAATGAAAACGTTACAAATGATTGAATAATATATCCTTTAATACTAGACCTTCCCAGATAGTTTGTTACACTGATCATGTGGGAAGTCATCCTAGCAAAAGGTTTGGGAAAAAGGAGGCACTTTAAAAAGATAAATGAACAGCAACTGGATGAACCATCTGTCACCATCCATCACACTTCAGTCAACTCAGTTGCTAATTCAAAGTCTTGATGCCAGCTGGCAGAAGAGTTAAGACACTTTTCATCAAGAAGAGCCTTTAATAATGTTACTTGCTCTTGAACAAGGTTATATTACAGAAGTTTAGCTAAACTCCAACACTTGAAAGTTACACCCTCGCTATGTTCATTCTTAGTCACTGCTCTATAACTCGTCACTCCCTCTATACTCATTTCCACTGACACTAGGTTGAGTTTGTAGTTCAAACAACTGTCTTTTTGTTTTTTGAGGCAGTGTCACCATGGTTCTGAATGCATTTTCAAGGTGTGAAGGGGCTGTGTTTAAGATAGAATAAGGAGTCTTGTGGGCTCTGTGTCTGTCCAGACCCACAGGAAGAAATTAACATATTTTCTGAAAGGTAGATCTTCATGTTGTGGTGTGTTGTTACTCACAGCAGCAATGGAAGGCTTTTTTCCATCTCCTGCAGGTGGATGAGTCACATCTGCACCAAGAAAGATCACTGGTTGCTGAAACACCAACGGCCTGGAACAGGAATGCACATAACAAATACAGAAAAAATTGAACACTAAGGAACATCTTTCAAGTGTTGGAAAAAAAATACATTTTCAAATACTATGTTTGACTTTAGCTGTATAGGTTCCTCATTATAACCATGCCAGAACTTCCACTAACCTGCCCTGTGGGAGGAGGATGTTGTTGACACCACCCAGCTTGACATTGATCTTCAGACACAGGTTGGAAAGGGTCTGAGGTGTTGTCTTTTGAACATTCTTCACCTGCACACACTGTGTGGCCATGCCAAGTACCGTGTCTCCAACACGTTTCACCTCAGCTACAAACACATCAGGACAAGGAGGCGATACAATCTGATATGTTAAAATACTCGAGTACAGTGTTGAGCATTCCTGCTCTGGTCCACCTGATTAACTACAATCTTTTTGTGAACATAGTCAGGTCCATCACACTAGTAATATGAGGTAAACGTCTTTTTTCAGTTACGCAAGAATTTGTTAAAATGTCCAAACTGAAGAGCAAAAATGAAAGAGTACAGAGATTTATTCTGATGTATTTTCTTGTGGTTTATTTCTAAATTAGAAGTAGAAGCAGTAGAACTTGTTCAGCAGGCATGTTTGGATACACCATCAGTGGGGAGTCAGCTTTGAAGTTGCAGTAGAATGTGGCAGTAGTTGTATGAACTAATTAACCCTTTTAGTACTGACACTATGACAGGCTGCATTGTTCTTTTTGTCTTTTTTTCTATGTGTCAGAAAATCTCCTTTGTGTAAAATATGTTTGCCCTTTTTTCAGGAGAAATCTAACTTTCAAAATCTGGCAAGTATTTGTTATTATGTTGTAAGCTTAAAACAGTGTGTAATAAAAAAGCAAATGAATTTTCATCAAGTTTCTCTTTATAAACAATTGTAGTGTCCCTGTAGTGTAGTGGTTTACACATTCACCTTACAAGCGAAAGGGTCCTGGTTCATTTCCAGGTAGGGAGACAAGCCCCTCTCACCACGTATGGTTGCATAAAATCTCTGACCATTTACCAATGCAAATTAATCCGCTGTGGCAACCACTTTGGGAGAACACAAGGGAGCAGCCGAAGGTGCATTTCGCTTTTACTTTGATTATCAGCTGCTACTTTTCTGCTCTGTTCACTGCCCCCCAAAATATGAACTCCCATGACTACCATAATGTACCACATATCAATGGATATGTGGTTCTCAATTTTCCGAATCTGGTGGAATTCCATCGGTACTGTGAACGGTCACAGAATTGCACCAATTTGAATTATGCATGTCACTCTGTCACCAGCAACACCATCTGACTAAGGCGGTTAAAAATTCCCTTCAGGCATGTTCAGAAGAATGTTATAAATACTCAATAGGAATAACAATTTTCTCAGATTTGCTTTTTGTTCTTCATAAATAATTAAAGCTTCGTTCATTAATAACAGAATTGCTGTAAATTCAACACTTTTTTCTAAGTACAAGATGTCTAACTTAACTTAGTACTCAATTACTTTGGTCCATTCTTAATCTCGCTGCAAGGCAGGTTTCAAGTTTCACATCAGACCTGTGTGCATTTCCTTCTGCACAGTTAATCTCAAGCATCAAAGAGAAGTAACAATAACCAACGTCGGGATGAGCATGACTACTCGACTAGATGGTTAAATGTTGCAAACCTCAGTAGTCAGCACCCAAAACACTAGTCTATTACACCAATTATTCATATTTTATCAATATAAAACACCAGTAAACTGTTGCTTATGATGTTTTAAAGATGCTGGGGCTACATTCCCAACAAACAGCAACATCTCTCTCCGATGGAAATTTGTAAACAAGCAAGGTGCAAGGTAAAGATGACTGCTGTGCGAACCAATGCAATTCTGTCGTACTTTGATATAAAAAATGATCGGTTCAGTGTTGACTGTGTCACAGTAAACTTTCCTATATTCACTTGGCTTGAGTTGAGTCCTGTAATATGATTTTAAGATATTGAAGAATGTGAATGATGGTTTCAAATGGCTCATACATGCACACGCTATATTTGTGTGAACAGTTTAAATTTGCCTCATTTTTGACTGTTTCCTGAGCGTTTTGTTAAATTTTAGACAAGTCGATTATTATGACATTTTTTTTCTATGTTAAAACTACTGGTAAATTCGCTGCCAGGAACATCCCGAGACCAAAATAGGTTTCTGAGTGGAGAGGAACCAAAATTCATTAAAAACCTAACATAAAAAATTAAAGTCACCCTCATACATTAATTTAGTCACCAGTAGCTTTTTAAACTGTTTTTGAACTGCACTTGGCTGGAGAAAGCACTATCAGGGCTTCCAAAATCAATCATTAACTTTTCTGGAACATAAGAGAAGCATTACCAATGTTTAAATGAATGCAATGCAAACTGATGTACCAACAGAAAAAGACAGAGTTTATTACTCATTACTTCAGATTAAAATCTGAATTACCTGAATTGTCGCTTACACCAAGAGAAACAAAATTTCTCATGTTCTCAGCTAAATATCACAGTATGACAGGATCCCTCACCATAGACAGGTGTTTTTCCTGGTAGGATGACCACGACCAGCTGGAGGCCCTGGTAGGTGTACTTAAGGTGCCTGAACATGGGCTCAACACTGTCAGCTCCCTGGGCATATTTACAAAAGCAAGGCTGACCCTGGATGGGCATTCCAGCATCCCGAGAGATCTTCCTCAGCTGATCTGTGAAAGCTCTGAGAGATGGAGAACTTCTTAATTTAAAGATAAGTTAATTAATCAGTAGTACACTTAGGTTACGTGATGTTTGAGATCTGAATAAAAAATAAATTCAAGTTCTGGACTAATCTTAAAGCAAAATCAAGAGCAGGACAAAGACTCACTTAAAACAGGTACATAACCAGTTCTACCTGCATACCATAGGTAGCTTTGTCTGAAGTTTTCAAATTCTATCTGACTGCTTTTCAGATTTGCTTTGAAAATATAAGGAAGAACACATTTAGTGCTGCCGACCTAGATTATGTGGATGATGCCAGTCCTACTCTATACTTGGCAAGTAAAATGAAAACTCATGACATACTAACTTGCACAAATACAATTAAGTACATGAATGCAACAGACACACTGCCTGGCTTACACACTATAAATGCATGGCATAGCTATGTGTATTTTTCTGTACAGTATGTTTTAGCAGATTATAGATGCTTGTATAGATGTTTGTTTGACAGCAACCAATGGCAGGCATACATGATGACATGAAATCATAACATGCTTTCAGTGTATTTAAGCTTACTTACTTAAGCAGGAGTTCAGTGCACTGTCTCTGTGGTGCAAAGCAGGCAATGGCCCACACTTTGATCTCAATACCAGTGTGGAACTGCTTGTTCCTCATGTCCCATACTCCCTGGATTGGTGTGGCTATTGCTTTGTTCTGCAAATTGTAATCAGAGCACCCGTATTATTCCCAATCAAACAGAATCAAGTGACTTCAATGAAACCGAATACAATTACTCTGTTGCAGTTTACATTAATTTTAGTAACAATTATCACATTCAAACTACTGATCAACATACCCTGCCTCCATACAGTATAGAAGGAGCTTGTAGGACACGGCCATTCACTTCTGTCATCTCATCCCGAACCATCACTCCAAACTCACGAACGTAAGGGTCAGTGTTGAAGTTGGCACTTCTCATCTGGAAACACACAGCACAAAAATCTGTCACTTATTGTATATATCAACAAGCTTTAAGATTTTATTTGATATTTTCTCTTTTTTCTTCAAAAGTAGAAAAAAAATGTAACAGTTGTTCTTACACATCCTGTTTATCGCATACACACTGTATTATTTCTGATAATATTACGGATGATTACAAACACTATCATCCACCAATCAGCAAATGCCGCTGAGCTGAAAAGCAAGCAACATGAGCAGAAACTTATAAAACTTCTTTAAGTCATGAAACAGGCCATAAAGTCACCTTTTTTTCTTGAATAATAAATCCTGACTGATGAGGTCAACAAAACTACCAACAACTGGTTGATAAAAAATATTTGTTGACTAGAGCAGCTGGCATGTTCACATGTTCCAAAGTTCTCTGTTGTGCGCAGTCATGCGTCAGTGGTTCCCTACAACCATCAATTTCACAGATCTTTGTTGTTTTATTAGTAGTATTTCTAGTATTGGTCTAACTAGAACTATGAGCTTGTGAGTTTATCACATTGGCAGTGTCTGCTGTTGGTCCTGGACCTCTGGGCAAACATTTAACATTGAATATTTGCCTGTAGCAGCACAGTGTACACACTTTTTCCACTTGTTGTTGCAGAAATTGTGTTAAACTTGCAAAAACCAGGCTTTGAAAAACAATGGACGTTCAGGTTCAAATAACTTACCAATTTACTAATCTCATCCTGACGGTCTGGTGCTGATCGGGCTGTGGCACGGATCATAGTGGAGGTCTGATTGTCTGTCAACTTTTTGATGCAGCGCTGTCCTGCCACTATGTTACACACCTGGAGCAGCCACACACAACACAAGACATTAATTTAAAAAAAAAAGAAAAAGAAAAATGAAAACAACCGTCACTTTTTAAAGTCACTTATCCTGAACATAAGACGTTGGTGATGCTTACCTCAAGAGGTAGGTAGGTGTGCTTCTGCTCCTGTCCCACCTGTAAACACGGGAGGTGAGGGTATCGCAGGATGAGCTTGTACTTATCTTTGAAGTACTGTGCTACTGTGCATTCTATAGTTTGGCCATTCTCCTGCTGCAGGGGGAATCTAAGGGAATACATAAAGGAAATACTCATCATGGGAACAGGAGTTTGTAAGCATTATCGTGACATTTTTTTGGCTTTAATGCACAATATGTGGTCACATGGAGTATTTTACTTCTGATCCTTATTATACTTCTGAACCAAGTATGCATGTACACCAACCTAACAAAAACCTAACATGACATTTATTGTGGCTGGAGCAGAAATATTTTTTTTCTTTTTAATGCAGTATGTATGTAAACAGCACACATAACATTAAAAATAAGATCTAAAAAAGCAGTCTTACGTTTGGTGGCTGGCTGGTCTTCTGGTCACATTACACACTCTGTACTTCCTCTTCATCTGCCCACAGTGAGTAATCTCAACCTTCAGGCCTAAATACAGTAATCACAACAAAGGCAAACAGGTTGGAAAATTTACAAATGAATTAAGGGAAACTGAAAGCTGATTTTGGGTGGCTAAAACTATATTTATACAGATAAGATATAACAACAAACAAAGCACATACAACACACATTCATACAAATATGAAAACTGGCATTTAATTTGTTTAAAACTTAATTTAAAAAAAAATCACACCTCCCAATACTGTGAAAATATTCAATAATTTAACTAGATGTAAATCAAATCATAGTTCCCACTATAATTTTAAAAATCTGATAAATGAGCTCTAAGCTTTACTTACCTTTGATTTCTTTTGTAAATTTCACTCGTTGAGAGTCTGTTAAGGGTTTCTGTTGTTCTTCAATGCTTTTGAAATCCAAGACCTCACACATAAACTCAATTACTGGTTGGGCTTTGTAGAATGCAGTGGCTGAAACTGAAAATCAAAAAAAGCACACAAAAATTAGGCTCACGGAAACATTTTAGACAAATTTTGCCAAAGAAATTGATCTCATCATTGAAAACTACCATCAATGTTGAGCATCATTTTCCAGAGGGAAGGTCTGACAGACTGGTGGAAACCAAACCACACCTCTCTCCCCCCACCAAGAGGGTTTGAGCATCCCTCTGAAGGAGTGAAGAAAGAGCGTCCCACTGGGGTGTACCTGTAAAAAAAAAAAAAAAAAAAAAAAAAAAAAAAAAAAAAAAAAAAAAAAATAAAAAAAAAAAAAAAAATAAAATAAAAAAAATTTTTTTAAAAATATTTTTATTATTG
>VUQH01027856.1:6821-29018 GCA_015106775.1 Etroplus canarensis
TAGTTTTTTTTTCTGTCAAGATGGGGTGCTGAGTGTACATTAATGAGAAATAAAACAAACTTTTTTGATTCTGGCAAATGGCTGCAATGACACAAAGAGTGAAAAATTTAAAGGGGTCTGAATACTTTCCGTACCCACTGTAAAGTTCCTTGACATTGCAAAAACTGTTTTTGAAATCAAGTAGTTAAATGTTCTTGTTATGCAGAACTGTGTTGCCCCTGTCTATCATTCAAACTACATGCAGTGCGTTGTGAAGCATGGCGTTTTATTTCTGATGAAGTCATTATGTTTCCTTTAGGTGGGCCTTGACCAGCAGACATTAACTGTGGTTTGCACCAACAGACGAAGAAAATTCCTGTTGGACACAGCTGATGTCTCACTGACTTGGTGGGTATATAGCCACGTCTCACATTTGTTATTAGTGTTCCAGCTGCAGACGGGATTTGACACATCTGAGATTAATGTCCATCTGCCATTATTATGTCTTTGCACCACTGCCTTGGTGTCCCTGTCTAAAGAGGAATCACACATATGGGCAAACATGTTAGGAATCAAATGATCTGCTCTAAGGTGAAGCCTCAACTATGACTTAAGTTAAAGTTGTATCCAAAATGGGGGCCGAACCAGTATTTCTATCCAATAATAGCATGTGATTTGGCGAGATAGGCCTTTGTAGAAGCATAAATGTCACACAGCCAAGAGGTTGTTAGTCCCCCCCTGACCTCCAGTCAATTTTTTCTTCACTTTTAGCTGGTTCCTGTCTGTTCTCAAGTCAGCCATGGTGAAAGGTTGTCGAGAGCCTCCATATCCCTCAGTTCTAACTGATGCTACAATGGAAAAACTGGCTCTCATGAAGTTTGTCTCCCAGGAGTCTCACTGTGAGGTAAAGTGATGTTAAATGACATGGTCATGTATTTACCAAAAGAACATTCTACTTTGTCATGAGTTATTCAGAAAAAATACAAAATCTTAACCAGAGTTTAGCTGTTCAGATAAGAGTCTTTAGTGTTTCTGATATATTTCTAGTTTACTCATTACCTGAATGATCTTTAAATATTACATCTTTCATCAGTAATGCCCAGTGAAAGACTTTCAAGCTCTCACTAGGCATTCATATCATAGTACAGGAAGATGGAAAATCAATATAATAATGTGTTTGTGTTGTCTCTGTTTCAGAATTACTACACTCCAATGTTCAGTCTATTTCAGCCTTTTGCTGTATGAGACAGTGTTTTGAAAATTTATACATTTGATATCCCAGCTCATTGTTAACACCTGTAGCACAAATCACTGCCCAGAACTGTATTTCCTCTGTGACTGTAGGATTTGAATAATGTAAAAATGACATGAGAATATTTTAACTCACTTGCGTTTGCGTGCTTGTGAAAACTGCACGGTGATGCAGTGCAGACTTTTTTCAGCTCTTTGGACTGCATTCACCTTGATAACGATGTGCCTCAAGTCTCTTTAAGCCAGAGTTTAATATTGTAGTTGAACGATAAATCCACTCACTTAAACAGAAAGAACTCAGCTCAGAACTTTTAAACATTGCAGTATGCTCTGTAAAATATTTGGCAGCACTGAAAATGTCTGCGAGTTTTAAATTGTACTAAAGAGTGATGTGGTCATTTTTCAGACTACACATTTTTTTTGAAAGAGCTTAACACCACTAACAATAAATTTTAGAAAAAAATGAGAGTCCCTGATTTAACAAATTTCTTCGCAGAAAGAAGTGGTTCACTGATTCTTATTTTTCTTCCTAGGTAGTAGAAGTGTCTATTCAACTGTATTCACTGGTTCACTGGGAGGATCCCATGGACATGACTTTATCTCCTCAAGGTGCCCCACCAAACCTTGGAGGACCTTCCAGCACAAAGGAAGGGTCTCTGCAGTATCGGTCTGGAATCACATACCTGGGTAAAGAGCAGTGGAAAAACTGCTACCTCGTTCTCAGGTGCGAGCAGGTCCTGTATGTTAGTACTCCTTTCAGCACTATCTATTTTTATTTTGAAATGTGACATTAACCTTCAAACATTGTGTATTGTCAATGTTTTCCACAGAAGTACACCGATAAGCACTAACATCACTGCCTCATTGTGTTAAGAGTATTGAGTGCTAGAAGTGTAGATCACATTTACCATAATACTCACTTCCCCCTATGCACTTCAGCAGTCTGAGTGAAAAATGCCAGACATACTGAAGGGCTGATATTTCCTTTGGCTTTTTCAGCCCTTTCACCATCTGCTGTTTACAGACATGCTGAAGGCTTGGGTTCTGTTTTGTGTTTATAGCAAAGCTGTCCAGCAGATATTCAGTCAATCTGCCCAGAGATATAGTACAATATACAATGTGAAACACAGTGTTGAGCTGTGATAATGGCCTTGCCTATTGCATTAGTAATACCTTCAAATTAATGTGTAGCTTTTCCTTTACTGGAACTAGGGCCCAACAAGCCCTGTTGGTTGCCAACTAGAGGCACAGCCAGAGCAATACTATGTAATTTGTCTTACATTTATCAAAGGATATAATGCTTTTTAAATGCTATTTATGTATTACTGATACAGTAAGTATGTACTTAACAAATGTACATATGTGTATAACAAATGGATGTATTAAATATGTCTTTGTATAAGAAGAATATAACTGTGCTTTCTTCATGCAGTAATGGGATTCTGTACCTGTATGCAGAAAGAACAGATGTGACCCCTCTGCTGTCAGTCACCATGGGGTAAGCTTCAGATGCACAACAAAGTTGTTTAGAAACAATTTTTTGTTCAAAAGCCACAAAACTTCTCTTGTGTAGAGAATCTGATGTTTACTTGTATATTTTTTTTTAATGATTTTTGTGCTCCCTTGCTTTTTTCCACAGAGGAGAGCACTGTGGAGGCTGTCGTCGCTCAAACAACACAGAACGTCCACACGCTTTCCAAGTCATCCTGACAGACCGCCCCCCACTGGTTCTAAGCACAAACGATGAACAGGACATGGCTGAGTGGATGCAGTTACTCTGCCAGTCCGTCTGCAAAGGGGTAAGCAGAGAGACTTGAGGGAGTTTATGCCTACCAAATACTTGTTCGATACTTCTGTTATTGCATATATATCAACTCTGGATATAGATTATCAACCTAAATTTCTGTAATAATGATGGGCGTCACATAGCCTTTTCATTAGTGCCCATAAGTTTTACATAACCATAAAATGTCTTAAAGGGCAAAAATAATTAACTACATCAGATATTAAATGAAGAAGTGGAAATTGAAACTGAAAAAGCTCGTTAGGAATTTATTGCAGCAGTTGCTAATGCTGATTCATGTATGCCCAGTTTAGATAGGCAATTAATAATTAAACTATAGCTAACTTGATTCCAGGTCATTCCTCAGGGTGTCGCCCCTACCCCATGTATTCCATGTTGCCTCGTGGTGACAGACAAGAAGCTACTAACTTGCCATCAGGACTGCCAGACGAGCTTCTTCCGTTCACTGGGCAGTGCTGATATTTGTGACGTTGTTTCTGTCAGCCTGGAGGCAGACAAGGAGTACTGTGTTATCGTGAGTAACATTCTGTAAAGCACCTCCTGTGTTAGTTCTGATATTAACATGAGTTGAGATTAGAGTAATTTTTTTAAAGCCCCTGTCACACCATGACGATTTAACAAGCGTATGCCGACGTAGGAAAAATGCAAGTACGTCATATACGTTCTAGGGAAGTTTTGTATGTGTTAAGAGCACACATAATTACGCCGGTCTACGAGGTAGTATGGAGAGGTTGAGGGAAAGTTTAGAGCATGCACAAAACGTCTGGCGCTTGCCAGCATATGGCTCTTACGTCTCTCATATGAGGACCATATGTTGCATATGGTACTTGATGCAGTCGGGGACTCACGTTACTCATGTCAAAATACGTGAAGATAATGTCTAGCGTAACCAAAAGGTAAATAATAACCTATAACATGTTTTTAACATGTGTAGCTTACAGCAAACATACCTTCAATTCATATTGACGTTTGTAGATGTATTTGACGTGATCCAGTCGAACTGAACATGTTTCTAAAACACAACTGTCAAATAATTGTGTTTGTGGTGCGTTTAAGGGGAGTGGTATAAATGGGCTCTAAGGTGTGAATGTCAGCAGTACGCTAGCATATATTCTGTATATGATCATTTAACATCATTGTTCTGCGTATGCCAGCATTTTTTTAGAGGAATTTGAATGCGTCGGCAGAAGCTAGTTAAATCGTCATGGTGTGACAGAGCCCTAAGATTAACTATTTGCCAGTCACCGTGGTGTACCTTGATATGGTAATTTTTTAAAAAAAACTTGCCCCTAAAACCTACAGATAAGAATTTAACTCATCCTTATAAAAACAGTGGTGCCAGATATGCATAATATTATTAACAACTTTAAGAAACTTAATAATATAGTCTGCAGCACCAAATTTTTAGGTAGAGAAGTGTTGTTGAACTGTTACATTGCTCACCTTCAATTATTGGCCTGATGTGAATAAAATTTACAGAATGTGGCATCATTACTCAGCTTAAGAGATCATCCTTTTCATGCTTTCACTATGTAACATTGAAATAATTCTGCTGTGTTTTTGACCTGTTAATATAAACATCCACACTGGGTTCTGTTTCACTTTCATCTTCTGTTTTGTTGGTAGGAGTTTGCGGCAGATCGGGCCCAGTTCCTTCCCCCATGGGTCTTGTACTTCAGCGGATGTGAAGAAAGAGATCGATTACTGCAAGCTTTGGACAACACATGGAAAGTCATTTTTCAGGTCAGAAGATACCATAGACTGCCATTAACATACAACAATTGGAATATTTGCTATCTTCAGTTTATCAGCGTCTTGCAGAAAGTGTCCAGTGGTTGAACCCTTATGCACTCTCTCTGCACACAGGTCGGCCTTCCTCACAGAGGTGTGTCTGATCCATTGGTGCAGAAACGCTGTGGTGAGGCACTTGAACTGATGAAGAGTGCTTGGCAGAGAGCAGACAGTCTGGCTCGAGGCAGAGCCCAGCGTGAACCCTGGTGCTGACACACACACATGCGCGTTTACACTTACGTGTGTAATCACTGAGACAGGGTCTAATAGAGTTCCAGGATAGGGTTTAACAGTTTGTGCTTCTGCAGTTTCCTGAGCTGAAATTACGATAAACCTATCAGATGTGATGTGGCTTGAGATGAAAATGTTTACCAGAGAAACTTCCTGCAGTAGTAGTAAAGCAAATGGTACATTACATTGCAGTGATGCAGCAGTGAGATAGCAGAGTGACAAGAACTTTTAATAAGCCTGGTAAAACAGCAGTATTGCTCATTAGTTAGATATGCCTCAAAAATAGCAGCAGTGTAATATGCCAAATCAAGGAAGTGTGGTGTCAGATGATTTGATGATTCATGATTCAGACATTGATAGAAAATAGTAATTGCATTATTTAGTAGATTGAAGAAGCCTAATGGAGACAAAGAACAATTACCAGGATCTTCTCTGTAACATGAGAAGTCTATGTACACACATATATGAAAAAGCCATTGTTGAAGGAGGAAATTGCTGCTTGTCTGTTTAGTGTAAAGTTGCCACTCCATAGCATAACTTTCTGCTTACAGAATGTTCTCCTAAACCATAACTGTGCAGAAGTACAGCACTATTACAGTTTCACTGCATAATCACAGACAGTTGCAGATGTGTTGTGTATGTTTGACATTCAGTTTTGATTTATGATCAGGCACTTAGTGCTACACTGAATTATTGTCATACACACACTGCACATTACTGGGAGAGAATGAAAATATCCAAAAAATTAACACTTGCACTGTTCTGTAACATGCTCATGCCTGTAGTGTTTATCTGAGCCCTTGCTTTATCAGTTTTAATGTTGTCACTCAGATAAATTATTTCAGGAAATGCAACAGACTTGCCTTTTTCTCCACTATGTAGAAATAAGTGGAGGTTTCCATGCAGAGTTGCACATTTTTTGCTGTTAGTCTTTTTTTTTAATGGTACCAGTTGTGGCATTGCATTAACAAGTGATGTTTTATTTCATTTTTAGAGAAAATGGGAACAGATGTTATTGAATTATTCAGTTGAGTGATGGCATTGTCTTTGTTTTAACTCTTTCCTTTTAGTGTGAGGATTTTTTTAAAGCAGGAAGAAGGGTTTGTGGAAGGATTCCTTCATTAACTAAGAGCTTCACTATTTTTTGGCATCTGTGCTTCATACATACTTTAGATTATAACATCCCTGTGTCTTCTGTAGGGTCATATTTGAGGTTAATAAATCTTTTAATAGTTTTTCAGCCTTGAGCCTTTCAAATAATAGCCCGTAACATCAGAAGACATCAAAGCTTTGCTCAGGCAAGAATACATATGACAAGACCCTAAACAAAGCGTTTTGAGTTTTTTGTAAGTAGACCATAATGCATGTTATACAATCTTTCTTTAATCTTGACCACGATTAGAGCACTGCTGCATGTGTCAGTGTGGCTGCTGTCATTGAAAGACTGAGATAAATATGAGGTTTTCTTAGCGATGACAATGTTGCCTTTTTGAGCTGAACTGAATTAAATTGCCAATTTATTTGAACTTGGCACCATTTAAGCACTATTTTCCTTTTAGCAGATGCCTTACACTTTATAATTTTGCTGACTGCTTTAGGATTCTAAAACGATCAATGTTTTCATTGTGATTCCTCTGAGAGACATGTCAGATTTTGTGCTGTATTTAGGCCTGTGTCTCAGCTAAAGGTTGGTTTAGCAAAAAGTGCTACTTTGGTATTTTTATAGCATCACCTGAGTGTTGAATCCATATCAAAATTGTACCCAGCCCTATACACATGTCACTTACGTGGTTTGTACAAAAAACTCATTCGTGTTGCACTCATGTCTGCGTTGATCTGTGCTTTAATAGCTTATAATTGTCACTTGGTCTGTCAACTATTTCTTTTTAACAAAGAAATCTAATCTCAGGTGAAAAGGTTACTTTACATCCAAACATTCACCAGTTATTTCTTCTTTTTATAGCAATTTTTTGCCTTATAACAGTAGTTGTTTTTTTTTAAATTCTCTGTTTTCTTCTTGGTTCATCCTGTGTCCTCAGCGCATTAAGAAGTGATTTTGCACACAGCAAGATGGTTGCAGAGTGATATCAGCGCTTGGAAAAGGTTTTATGAAAAAAATCCTTTAATATTTTAGTGGGTTCCAAAATGGGATTGGTCAGCAGTGTAGTTGAATTCTTCTCCTGCAGTGAAATACTTGAGAACTCATTGACCTGGGAGAAAAGTACTGCAATAGTTGGATTTACTTGAAATGTTTGTTGGATGATTAATAATAAATGTGCTTAGAGTTGTGGCCTGTGAATTGTATATAACAAGAAAGTCAAAGTTAGACCTTTTAAGCAGTGTTTTAAATGTGGGACATTGCTGGCCAATGGTGGAAGACATCTCTTAAGTAATACATTACAAAAAAAGCGCCTCTTGATTTTGTTCATAAATGTTTTCTGCATGTAATATTTTGATTGTGTTCTGCGGTTTTATTAAAATGTACATAAAGCACTAATCAAATATAACAGTCCATAAACTCCCACATGGAGACATGCATGTCCTGAAGGTTTTATACTGTTCATTTATGGTTATGAATGTACAAATAAACCTTTGTGAGCTCTAATGAAACTTTGTCTCCTGTGGTGTCTCTTCATGTGTTTGTGTTTTTAACAGCTGCATATCTGTTGTAGGGCACACCAGTGAAGTACTGTGCAATGTAGTGAAATCATGAAGGCAGTCAAGTTAGAGCAGGGACAGAAGATTCAAGGGTAAGAGGGCAGCTTACCTCTTTATGCTTTTAGGAATGTGAACATGAAATGTAGCTGAAATTCCTACTGTACAAGTCCTTTAATAGTTTGTGTGAGTTGATTTGTTTATTAGTGCCCATGACTTGGTAATTACCTGCTTGAGTTTCTGATTTTAGGCACTCTTCCAGCCAGAAGCACTGAATGATCTAGTCTTTGAAATAAGCGTTTAAAAGCAATAAGGTACCAAGGCTGGTATTGAAATATTGACAGATAAGCATTGTTACTCATGTATGCTGTGTTTTTTCAGATACTGTGTAGGTGTGTCAATGTTGTAATTTCCCTGATACACCTGTAGAGGTCATAGACACTTTCTCTCTGAATCTGATATAAACTTAAGGTAGTTAAGGTACATCTGCTGCACTGCGTATATGTTGCAGATAGCCAGTAATTCAGAATCCCTGCACCTTTTGGAGTCTTGTGTTTTTGTGTGACATTAGCCTTCAGAAGCTACGTGGGCTCCGTAGAGATCTGGATTTCTGAGTTGGTATGGAAGAACCTGACTGGCAGTACTTTGGAATGAATTGGAATGGTCCATAACATTAGTGGAACATGCTTGCTTATTTGTTCCAAAATCTGATGGAAATATTTCTTTTTCCAAAAGTAAATTTCCCATGTTCAGCTCCCCAACACAACCTCATCCTTCTACAGATGTTCTTTACTGAAAAAGTTTACAGCAATCAGGGTGGTAAGTTTGTTGCTTAAGGGCTTTTTAATGATAGATTTTGAGACTTTCTTTTAAAATCACATTTAATTTTCAGTTATGGAAAAATCTGAGTGCTTTAATCCACATACATATGTGACATGGACAAAATTATTGGGCCAGATGTCTTAATCATTGAATTGATGTTTCTTCCAGTCCCATGTGTATAAAATCAAGCACCTACACAGGTGGTCTGCCTTTGCAAATATTTGTGAAAGAATGGGTCATTCTAAAGAGCTCACTGAATTTCAGTGTGGTATTGTAATAGGATAGCACCACTGGAACATGTCAGATTGGAAATTTCTTCCCTCTTAGATATTCCATTATCAGCTGTAAGTGATATTATTGCAAAGTGAAAGCATTTAGGAACCACAACAACTTAGCCATGAAGTGGTAGATCATGTGAAGTTGCAGAATGGGGTCACCAAGTACTGAGGCACATAGTTGGTAACGATTGCTGGCTCTAACCACAGAGTTCTAAAACTCCTCTGACATTTAAATTAGGACAAAAATTTTGCACCAGGAGCTTCATGGCATAGGTTTCCATGGCTAAGCAGCTGCATGCAAGTCTTACATCAAAATTCCAAGCGCCAGATGGACTGATGTAAAGCAAGCCACCACTGAATCCGGGAGCACTGAAAACATGCTCCTTCAAACCCACCCTAAGCTAATATGGCTGCCTGATAGATTGGGGTGGGTTTGGTGAATCTAGGAGAACATTAACTGCCAGACTGCATTGTGCCATCTGTGAAGTTTGGTGGAGGAGGTAAAATGCTATGGATTGTTTTTCTGGGGTTGGCTTGGAAAGGGAAATCTTAATGCTTCAGCCTACCAAGCCATTTTGGACAATTCTGTGCTTCCAGCTTTGTGGGAACTATTATGAGAAGGCCCTTTTCTGTTTCAGCATGACTGTGCCCCATTGCACAAAGCAAGTCCATAAAGGCATAGATGGATTCATTTGTTGTGGAAGAACTCGAATGGCTCGCACTGAGCGCTGACCTCAACCCCATCAAACACCTTTGGGATGAACTAGATTGAATGAGAGTGTAAGGCAGGCCCTCTCATCCGACATCTGTGTCTGACCACACAAATGTTCTTCTGGATGAACAGGCAAAAATCCCCACAGACACACTTCAAAATCTTATAGAAAACCTTCCCAGACAGGTAAAAGCTGCAAAGTGGGGAAGCAACTCAATATTGATGCCTGTGTATTTAGACTGGGATGCCATAAAGGCTTCTGTAGGTGTAATATGTACTTGGCCCAGCGCTTTTGTCCTTATAGTGTATCTGCATGTTAGTTCTCTACTTAAATTTGGCAAAGGAGATATGGCTCCCTAGCTATCTTTTCTGTAATGTATTTCTAATGTAGTTTTTTAAGTTTGGAGCACCTTACCAATTCTAAAGGTGTCAACAAGATATATGGGCATTTAAAGCAATTTGGTATTGGCTGACTCAGTTTATAGTGAAAGGAAGCTGTTCAAGATAGCATCAGATAGAGCACAGAACATGTCAGCCTCAGCAACTGCTGATAATCACTTACAGTTGCTAGGGCAACAGTTGTCTCTGGTTTTGTTTAGAGATATCTCTATTATTTGGTAGCATAGTAATGTTGTGGTTGTGTTGTTACCATGGTTTCAACAAACTGTTAACACTTCTTAGTAATACAAATGCAGGTCAAAGAGCATTATAGGAAAGTCTTTTTGACTCCTACAGTGGCTTGCAAAAGTATTCACCCCCTTGGTGGTTTTCCTATTTTTTGCAATAAAAAAAATTACAGGTTGTAACTTAAATGCATTTAATACAGTATAGTGGTGTTACAGACTTTCAGAACAGGTGTATATACTTCGATCATGTGACACTTCGACTGCACACAGGTGGATACATTTTTTTTTTCTCCATTTCACCACCGACTTGGAAGATTTTTTTAACAACATTTTTGCTTAAAATCAGTTTTACAGGTTGTAATGCAAAATAACAGTATATGGTCAACTGGCTCTACAAAAGTAAAAAAGGCCAACAAAGTTTAAAGAACTTAAGGGGGGAGAAAGTTAGGATCATAAGTTTCAGGGTAAAGTAACCAATCACAGACACAATGTTCAGGCTGTGCATCAACCCAACATTGCTATGTGGTAGGGGTGTATGGCACTCGCTAGTTTTTTAAAAAAAGAGAAATTCACTCTGACTGAGGTGCCTCATGAGTACAGCAGTTTGGGTTTTGTCCCTTAAGTAAAGGAAACATTTAAGTCAAAAATGCAGATGAGGAGTGTCTGCTGTGATTCAATAGCAGGTATCTTAAAGACTAGTTAAACTATGTACCCATTCTGTCCAGCCCACAATGTATATTTGTTAGCTGGAATTAACAGCATGGCACATCCAGCTATTCCTAAAGCATTGTTCAGGGAGAAAATAATTGTTGAAGGCTGTTACTGCTCCTTTGTAAGAATTACTTAAAATAGACCCAAAGCACTCTCTTCAAATGAAAAATGATTTGAATGATGAGGAACAGGAAAAGCAATAGTTGAGGATTTGATGCAGTATTAAATACCATGTCACCTCTGAAATATGAATTAAAATGTGCTGAGTTAGATAATGAAATAAAATAAAATAATACAGTCTACACCAACTTAACAGAGGCCAGAATATCTGGAGTTTTTGTGGATAGCTCAGGTAAATTTCCAAAACATCTTTCCAATTCTATGCCCCCAGTGGTAGCATTAGCATTGCAAAAGATCTTCTTTGAGATACACATGATGGCATCATCCTGTGCAACATGGAGTGTCCCTTTAATTTGAGAGCATGGCTCTATTTATGTGTTTTGTTATTAAAACCCCAATTCCAAAAAGATTGGGATGCTGCAACTTTTTTGAAACATGTTGCTACAATCAAGTTCAAGATGAGCTAGTATTTTTCATGAAATAGTATAATGTATCACTTTGAAAATTTGATGTTTTCTATGTTCTTTTATGAATAAAATATTGGTTTATGGGATTTGCAAGTCATTGCGTTGTGTTTTTATTTATATTTTACACGACCTTTTTGGAACTGGGGTTGTAATTCATACATGTCTGACAGCTGCTGCTCTGTTTTGACTGCAGCACCGCACACAGCTGAAAGGCAGGAGGGCAAAGTCATCAAATCTTGCTGATGCAAATGGAGTTCATGAGATTAGAGGGTCTTTGAGTGCAAGCCAGCAGCATTCGTTTAAGGGAAGAACAGTCTTTGATTTAATTTTTTAAAAGGTGCAAAACTATCTGGATGATGCTTAACTGCTGTTCCCTCCTGTAATTTATGTTAATTGTGTGCAGATTGTCCATCCACTTACATGAAGTGTCCGAAACAGCTTGCATGGATGAGGGAATACCAATTAACATCAAAGTGGAGAATCTCCTTACATGTTTTATAGCCACATGATTACATTATTATAGCTCATGAGAGCTTGGACTTCATTCTTCCATCCTCTACCCCTCACTGACTGTTACATTATTTATGAAGTGAAAATGTGCAATGTACATTTCCCTGCTGAGGTGCACCACAGTACTGTGCGTGCTGCTGCCTGCATGCTAGATCCATTACGGTATTCCACAGCTCTTGCAGTGGAGCAGAGGAGCTTGATGGATGCAGTGATAAAGAAGAGGAGGAGGACAAGGGAAGCGCAGATTGCTACAAAAGACTTCAGCAGCAGCATAATTTTCACTGCATCAAAGGCACGGTATCAATATGTTTTCTTTTTTGTTTCTCTTTCGTTAAGCTTGTCTGGAGTTGTTATTTTAGAATTCCTTCAGTGATGAGCACAGATTTCTTCTGAGTTACAGCTTCAGGTGGAGATATACTGTATTTTTCAAACCACAGGAGCTTTTTTCATCATGTTGAGGAAGAGCTCAGAACTGCTGAAGGGAGACAGAGAGGTCCTCCTGGATCTCGACACTAGGGTTGAAGTACAAACCACAGACAACTATGGGAGTCTGGAGAATGGGGGATTTATCCCCCCACGATATGTAAGCTCTGTTTTATTTAATTCCTACAATACTGCATTATGTTATCTTTTAAAAGCACATAAATATAGAAAACACCATCACTATCACATAGCAGCCATGCATTATTCTCCTCCCTTCTGACCTTACTGAGATGTGGCAGTGAGTCTGGGGTGGGTTATCCTTCATGTAATATAAATAGGAGTACAATATACCATGAGGACATTAATAATTACTTGCAGTGAGGTATGATTTTACTGTACAAAGATTGTTTTAATCCTGTTTAAAAGCTGAATGAGTGACTGTTTTCTGGCTTGTCTTTCTGGTCTCATTACTGCAACGTGGAGGCATTTATGATGCTCTGTATGAACACAAAAACTGATGATTAAACCTCATAAAAAGGCAGTTGATCGTTTATATACAGAACAAGAGGCTCAAATGTAGAAAAGTGAACAAAAGGTTGTTTTTTTTTGCCTGCACTTTACAGAGTTGATATCTAAGTTGTGCATCTATTGTCAGCTTTCAGCTGCAGCTGCTGATGGAGATAAGGAAGGTGATGATCCCATTTATATGCACTGTACTACAAGAAGTAACCAACCAGTTCCACAGCTGGGGAATTACTTCAAAGATGGAAGAACTAAAATTGGTAGGCAGCATCAACAGCTCGCATTGCGTCAGTTGTCTTAAGCTCACTGATCGATGACAAAGCCATTTATTCGTTTAACCTTTCTTGCCTTACTCTGGGGTGTAG
This sequence comes from Etroplus canarensis, assembly GCA_015106775.1. NCBI lineage: Eukaryota > Metazoa > Chordata > Actinopteri > Cichliformes > Cichlidae > Etroplus > Etroplus canarensis. The sequence goes on from VUQH01027856.1 coordinate 20,089, forward strand.
ACTTTGTACTGGTGTGGGAGATTCGTTCGCGGAGGAAGCGTCGAGGGAAGGGGAAAAACCAGATTACTTGTGAGGAGGGGGAAGCTGTTCCCACCGAGGAGAGCAGCAGGTCTGAACGAAGGAAAGCACAGCTGGCACAGTGGAGAGAGAAATTTGTTCAGAATCTGGGGAGTGCTGGATTGCTCATGGAAAAGGTAGGGTAGATCAGATGCAATATGTTCTAAAGCTATTCTTTATTTTTCTTGTCTTGTTAATTAACAACTTTGTCACAACTCTTCCCTTTAGGAGGAAACAGCAAATGAAAAGAAAACAATACACTTTCTTAAAATTAGCGCTCCCTGGGATGTGTTAGTGTGTTATGCTGAAGAACTTTGCCTTAGAGCACCACTGCAAGTAAGGACAGCTATTAATGATTAAGTGTTTTTAATTTAAAGCTGCATGTTCATGACATTAAACCCAGTTATTGACACTAATTTTGGTAATACCGAAGGACAACATCATCCATCTCAGTTTTGCTTTTATCATTCAGACATTTGGTAATTGTCTTGTAATGCAAGGAGAAGCTGAAGCTGATGAGATGCCATTTGTTCTAGTGGATAAATAAACTTTGAGCTGATGATTACACATGAAAAGTTAGAGCTACAATCCTTAAAAATATTTCATCGCATTTTATCCAATAGCTGTCATAACTTTTCACTCATAAACAAAAATATCCACCTCATGCTGGCTCTACAGTAATAAGACAGGGTCACCTATGTCATTACATTACATTTTGGAAAATTCTTCCCTGTGTGTCTCCCAGGCACAGCCACATCTAGACTTGAATACATCTGCTCGAGTACTGAGTAAACTATGCATACCTAACACAATGAAGGAGTCAGTGCCAAACAGGCCACTGGACTATTACACATGTGCCTTTCGCAAGTCAAAGATGAACAGGTGAGTTAACTTCTGTAAACGGTGGGATTAGGTCCCTTTGACTTCTAGTAGATATATCAGTGCATTTTGCTGAATGTATGTCTTTCTTTAGATTCCTTGGCTGTGAAGATCAGGAAACATATTTCTCTAATACACAGAGACACCGCGTTGTAAGTAACACACGTATAACATTAACAGTATACTGAATGCATTCAATGATTATTTTCACTAATAGACTGAGAGGTTGATTCCAGGTCTATGAGATTCTTGCCAGGACAGCATATGGCAAAAGAAAGAGGGCTGAAGTTGGAGTGGACAGACTGGTAAATGAAGGGGCATACACAGCAGCTTTCCCACTGCATGAGGTGAGTTATTTTGATCTGTTCTATAGCCTGAAATATGTTGTTTTCTCCCTTTAATTAGCCTTATGCTTGTTTTCCAACAGGGCCCGTTTCAGCTTCCAAGGTATGAGGTACGTCCTGACGAGTTGAACCAGAGGCAGGTTCTCTACCACTACTGGGCCCGCTGGTGGAAGTGGTATAAGTATCAACCACTGGATCACATCAGGGAGTACTTTGGAGAGAAGATTGCATTCTACTTTGCCTGGCTGGGTAAATACAAATTCTCATTTCCTTTTGGTGATTTAATTTGGGTTAATTCTGACAATATACAAATCAAAAGCCCATTCTCTTACCTCTGACTCCAGACTAGGGGTGTCACAGTAACTGTGTATTGCCGATAACTGTGATGTTAAAAAGGAAATATTGCTATTGTGTCAATAATGCTCATATAATCATAATATTGTGCAACTGTACTTTTTGTGTGCTTTTTTAACAATGATGATTACAGACTCTTTCTCTACTTTTGGTAATGTGAAGAAGAAACTTTTCACAGTTTTGTAAAAAACGAAGCACACCCTTACTGCTTCCATAGGAATTATGAGGGTAGGTAGCAGCCAAATGCTGCTCATCAAAGAATCTCGATTAATTCATCATCAACCATTGTGACCACCTCTATGAAAGCAGAAGTATTTGGAGTTTGCTGATCCAGAGCATTCAGGTGTGCGTTAACAATGCGACAGTCTTCCCAGAAGTGGGCCTCCCAGAAAATTTATCCAGAGGTCAGACCATGCCGTGTTTAAAGAAATCGCAAAACCCAAAAGCTACATTTTAGACTCTGTAGTTATCGTGTTAAAGTTCATGACTGTAAAACTTTCAGCTGCTCCCTTGTGTTCTCTACCAAGGGGTTGCCACAACGGAATAATTCACATTGGTAACTTGGTAGAGGTTTAATGCCGGATGCCCTTCCTGACACAACCCTCCTTGGTGAGAGGGGCTTATGTCTAATGACTGTACAATTAGAGAAAGACTGAACAAGTATGGCTTGCTTGGAAAGGTTGCCAGGAAAGTCTCTTCTCTGTAAAAGAACATGGCAGCATAGCATAGGTTTGCAAAGCTGCATATGAGCAAACCATCTAGAACAATGACTTTGGAGTACCAGAATGGAGATGTTTGGCCATAATGCACAGCACCACATTTGGTGAAGACCAAACACACCATATAAGCACAAACACACCATACCAACTGTTAAGCACTTTGGTGGATAGGTGATAAATTTGTGTTTGTTTTGCAGCCACAGGTCCTGGGCACCTTGCAAACAACAAAAAGAATCAAGGCAATGCAATGCCCCAGTCAAAGTCCAGACTTCCACCAGACTGTAATACCGTGGCGGGATCTTGAGAGAGCTGTGCATAAATGAATGCCCACAAACCTCAGTGAACTGAATCAATACTGTAAAAAACATTGGGCCAAACTTTCTCCACAAAGACGTGAAAGACTGATAAAGTCATCCAGAAAATGATTACTTTAATTTAGGTGGGTTTACAAGCTATTGAATCATAGTGTACTTATTTTTTCCAAAGACTGTGAGTGTGAAAACTTTCTTTTTCACGTGACTGCACATGCACTTGTATTTAGATTTAAATTGTTTGGCATAAGAAGAAATACACACAATCCCTCCCAAAAAAGGTTGACATTATATTTTTCTAAATTTTCTATAGCTATTGAAATGTCATTTTCATGAGTTCTCCACGATTACAGTAATCGTGAAGTGAAAATATATTTTCCCGAACTTCACCATCACTGTTAACATTTCCAACCTTTTTGGGTGTGAGGGTGAAAATCTGTTTAGAAATTTCTGTAACAGCTTGAAACTATTATCCTCAGGATGAAAGTCATCACTACAGCTGTTACAGCACATCCTTCTTGCATCAGCTGAAACCTGCTGTCTAATGGAGCTTTTTGTCTCTGCAGGTTTCTATACAGCCTGGCTGCTGCCAGCAGCAGTGGTAGGAACTCTGATCTTTGTGTCTGGAGTGATGTCCATGGGTACCAATACACCAGCGTGAGTTTTACAAAATGCATGTTTAATTGGATAACAAAAAAATATTAAAATGAAGCAATGATACATTGCACACTCCAAGGCACATTTAAAACAAAGCTAATCATGTAATGTTCTGTTAGTTGTTGTATCATTATTGATAGTGATTGACTGAGCAGCCACGTGTCATAGACTGATAATAATTAGTTCTGTTTATTTTTAATCAGCCGCTGACTGCAGTGACTTCCTAGAGTCTTATTGTCTCTGTGAGGATGCCAGAACTAATGCCATTGTGCCTGTTCAGATACATATACTAAAAAACTAACTGACATCCAACACAAGAGCCATAGTTCTGCACTGTACTTAATGTGCAGACATGAGATTAGTATTGATTTGCTCTCAGAAAGAACTTTTCTTTTAAAGGATGCCACGATTTCCTGGAAATTAAACTCCACTTACACACTCTCACAAACACACACAATTTTAGATGCAAATATATCAAAGCACAGTCTGCTCTACGTTAAAAACTAGCCTCATGATTACACAATCCACATGTGGAAGGCCAGGTTTATTACACATTATTTATTAAAAATGGGCTTGACCCTACAATTTCTCTTCTCATAATAATTGTACCTTAGATTGTGTATCCTTACTAATGCCCTTGTAATTCTCACGGTCTGTTTCTGTGGTACACTCTTGGTTTCATTGACAGGAATTTCTTAGAGAGAATCGAAGACAAGTCGATATCTCAGGAAAGCAAACAGACAAACGTCTTAGATTCAAGGTCATTACTTTACACTGATGATTAAAACCACTGATTTCTAGAGAATAGATGGAGGAAAGTATGTGGCAACAAGAGAAAGCAATTGTCTCTAATAGATAATTAGCACAGCATAATTCCTTCATCAAAAAATAGAGGAAGATAGTTCTCTCTGTGAGTCCAGGCTTTACTTGTATAGCAGATCCCATGTGTAGTTAGGGTTTCAGTAACTCACCCCATTATTGTAATAAAGGAAAGAGCAGTAGCTCTATTCCCTGGCAGGAAGTTAAGAGAATGATTTCTATACTTCTCACCTGTGCTATTGTTTTCCCTCACCTTGGACTTGCTGTGTAGTAAGCATTCACTATATTATTTGACGACACCAAGAAATTCATTCAGTTTAATTACCACAGGTGTATAAAAATCAAGGACCTAGCCATGAAGTCTGCCTTACAAACACTTGTGAAGGAATGGATTGTTCTAAAGAGCTCACTGAATTTGAGCGTAGTACTGTATCAGGATGCCACCCTTGCAAAAAGTCAGTTCATGATCTTTCTGGTCTGGGTTTGTGAATGCCTGAAGCATGTTATCTGCCTGTTTGGACTGTACCAACTATCAAGTTTGATGAAAGAGGGATAATGTTATAGGGTTGTTTATCTGGGGTTGGCCTGGACCCCTTAGTTCCAGTGAAGGGAAATCTCAGTGCTTCAGCTTACCAATACATTTTGAATTCTATGCTTCCAACTTTGTGGAAATAGTTTTCTGTCCTGGCATGACTGTGCTCTAGTACACAAAACAAGTTCCATAAAGATGTAGTTGAATGGATGATTGATTGGGGGAGGGGGAGCACTCTATATTAATGCCTATGGATTTACAATGGAATGTTACAAAAGTGTAATGTGCAAGTGGCCCAGTGCTTTTGTCGATATAGTGTATGTGCAGGTGTTTAATCCGTTACAGGTAATTCACCCTATCCCTTAGCTCACAAACTGATAACCCTGAGTATTCTATTCAGTTCAATTCATTTTTATTTATATGGCACCAATTCACAACAAAAGTCACACTGAGTGCAACTTCTGCTGTAAATTGGTGCTATATAAATAATAATTATAAATTATTGCTATCATACATCATTCTGTATGTGATTGTAAGACCAAATATCTGTTTGTCAATCATCTGATTGAGCTAGACCTGAAAAGCAGCCCTGCTTTGAAACCTTTAAAGAGTGTTGTTTCAGTTGTAACTAATCTGTATCAATGTGTCTCTCAAAAGGCAGGAAATCTGTAACAGCGGAGCTAGTTATATGATGTGTCCTCTCTGTAAAACATGCAAGGCTTGGAACATGTCTGATATCTGCACCTTGGCAAAGGTACAAAACCTTCACTGGTAAACATCTCAGTTTCTGGTCACAATGTAAAAAGACTTGAAGCTGATCTTTGTACCTTTCTGTATTGCAGCTTGGCTACTTGTTTGATCACCCGGGTACAGTGTGTTTCAGTGTGTTCATGTCATTCTGGGCTGTAACCTTTCTCGAGTACTGGAAGCGAAAGATGGCCACTCTGGCACATCACTGGGACTGCATGGACTTCCATGAAGAGGAGGTAGACTACATTTTTGTATATTGCTTGCTTTCAATATAAATCTGACTATACTGGTCTCACTCACTTTATATTTCTTAAGTTTCTCATGATTAAGGGGTAATAAACCTAACAGCACAAATGTGGACATTATGACTGATTATCCTAGTCTTTCATTGGCACAGAAATTTTTTAAAAATGTTAACATTTTTACAAGGTAGTTGCAATTATTTTGCCTTTATTCCAGAATAAACATGGTAAACAGCAGAGCATAGAACAAAGTTACATACCTCTCCTTTGTGTAGCTTCTGGTCTGCCCTTTGGTTCAGAGATCCAAATACCAAACAAGCCAGTAAAGAGTATGTCTACTGATGTCAGTCTCTGTGTCATCGCTGTTTTCTTTAAGGAGCGTCCTCGGCCAGAATTTGCAGCCATGGCCCCTACTATGGAGGAAAATCCAGTGACTGGGGTCAAAGAGCCCTACTTTCCAGAAAAGACCAGGCTGTCTCGCATGTTCACTGGCTCCATGGTCATCATAATGATGGTGAGTCAATTAAAAATATTTTAGACCAGATTAATTTAGCATGAGATTAAGTAAATCCATTAGATTAATGGACATACTTGAGGTCCATTCTTACATCACACACTATTACTTAGAAAGAGATCAGTGTATTCATTGTGGTGATATCAGGTGTCAGTGGCATCGACCTTGTCTGGTCAGTACCACTAATTTCTAATCTTCTGATTTCAATGTGATGCAAGCTGTTATAATGATTAATTATTGCAATGATTGTTGCATTATGTGATGTGATTCTAATGCAACATCCTGATCCACTCTCGAACAGCAAATGTGTTCTACTTTTCTCATAATCAATCTCAATATACAGGGTTTCAGCAAGGAGTCTCAGTTTCTTTTGAGCTTTTTCTTTTGTGATCATGAAGAGAAAGAAAGGTGGGGTTTACGCTATTATGCCAATACACTAAATCCTGTATTGTTAAGTGAACCCTTTTTTAATATTGAATCCAGGTCATATGCCCACAGGGCCAGATATGATCTGATAATCTCAGCCACACACTTTATTCTGTGTCCAAGATAAACTTCTTCATAAACATGGATTTGAGGATCAGTTTTCCCACACCCTTCTTCTGCCAGCACTGATAGAAATGGAAACTGCAGCCGTGGCACTCTCTACACAGTGAAAGATCTGCCTGTACAAAGGAAATTCTCTTCCTAGTTTATTGTAAAACTGTCTAAGAAAAGTACCTGTATTGTATTAATCAAGAATTTCTATTCAAATAGTACATTTTTCTGCAAGTGAATTTGTACAAACAGATAAACAGGCACAGAAAGCAAACATTAAAATTATGGAAACGATGATTCAGGTAATCCAGCCGATCTCTGTGGGAGTAATATCTGATCAGAGCTCTTGTAGGAAGCAGAAAATACTGAAACCTAATCAGGAAAGGGTCTGCAAATACAAGAAATTCAACCAAACCCAACTCTATAAACTTTAGTTTGTGTCATGAGAGATATCAGTCAGGAAGTAAGGGATGCTGGACCAGTTTTATGATGACTCTAATGAGGGCCACAAGTGAAAGCCCATTGGCATAACAATAAGGATGTCAGGCTCTTAACTCCTTTAGGCTCAGCCTGAGACGTTGTTGAGTGGTGTAGATGATGACAGCAGTCTGTCTTTTGCCTCTGGCTGTGTGCTGCATGATATGTAGCAACTAAAGATGTGCTCCTTTTTAACCTCATGAAATCTGGGCGTTATGTGATTGTTTCCACATATATTGTCCTTTTCTCACGTCTTCCTTCTCAGCTGTGTGTGGTGATAATCTTCCTGGTGACAGTGGTCATGTGCCGTGGCATCATCAGTGTGATGATGTTTCATACTGGGAGCCCTGTGCTGCGGACAGAGGTATGTTAAAGCTGTGTCATATATTGCATGCACAAGTATTACACATAGAAATTTTTCCCAAGGACATTTCCTGGTGGACTGAGGGTTCTTTTGGCCTGCTGTAAACAGTCAACTTGATCAGCAAACAGTTTACAGACTGTGTAAAACCCACCCATCAGGCACTACTCCCTATGGCTTTCTCTCTTTCTGTTTCTCTTTCACTGACATAATAAAACAACAGATGCAGCTAAATCATAGTGAAATATAAGTGCCACTTAAAAACCAGGTCAATCTAAACATAAACTAATTTTAGTTCATGTTTAGATTAGTAGATTGGATTATTAAATGTTAGATTAGTATTAGCTAGTCTACATTACTTAAGTCAGTGTGTGAAGTTTTTTGATAACTGTGCTTGATGCTTAGACATAAAAACATTAAAAAGTTTAATGTCCTATCTCATTCTGCTCTTAAAAGTGTAGTTTAATTATTTTGTATGTCTAGTGTTAAAAATGGGTATGTGCTATGATTGGTGTAGTCCTAGTGAATTTTCACTGGCGCACCCATAGGTGTGGTGTACATTTGAAAACTCAAAATCTGAAAATGACATTTTGAAATCATGTTATTAACAAATATAAATAGTTGTCATTGTACAACTTTTGTACAGTTATGGTTAAAGATGCTCCCACTTGTATTTTATGTGTGATGAATTTGTTAATTGAACATCTGTTTGGCTGCTAAAAATGTTTTTGGCTTTTTATTTTTCCAAAATCTCTTTAATTGCAATAATAACATTGTAGATATTTCCTTTGGTCATTATAATTAAAAGTTGATATTATCATGGTCAACAGGTACGGTTGGCCTACTAAGTTAGTAGTCCTGTGGTTTGCCTAACCAGAGTGGCCTGTGACCACAGGGTCCATCTCAAATGGAGATATATATATATATATGTATATATATGTATATATATATATATATATATATATATATATATACACACACACACACACACACACACACACACACACACACACACACACACACACACACACCCCCTCTCGCCCCTGTGGGCGGTCTATCCTTCAAGCTCGGGTCCTCTACCAGAGGCCTGGGAGCTTGAGGGTCCTGCGCAGTATCTTAGCTGTTCCTAGGACTGCACTCTTCTGGACAGAGATCTCAGATGTTGTACCTGGGATCTGCTGGAGCCACTCACCTAGCTTGGGAGTCACTGCACCTAGTGCTCCGATTATCACTGGGACCACTGTTACCTTCACCCTCCACATCTTCTCGAGCTCTTCTCTGAGCCCTTGGTACTTCTCTAGCTTCTCGTGTTCCTTCTTCCTGATGTTGATATCATTCGGTATCGCTACATCTATCACTACAGCCATCTTCTTCCAC
>VUQH01027860.1:0-13839 GCA_015106775.1 Etroplus canarensis
GGGCGGCTTCTGGGGGCTCCGATCTCGGCTTGCTGTGTGGACCGGGCCTTCAGTACTCGGCGTCGCCTGATGCCGGTGGCCGGGGAAGATGACATTGCGGGCGGGGTGTTGTGCTGGGCTGGAGGCGGGCCCTAGCCGGCCCTTGTATGGGGCACCGGGTCCTGGGGGAATGCTGTTTCATTTCACTGTGTGTTTATATGTAGTTAAAAGACAATAAAGTAATCCAATCCAGTCCAATACAGTATAGTAGGAGTCATGGAAGTGGTCCAGAGGTGCCCAAGAAGGCACCTTGAATGGGACAGTAGTCTAATGTTAAACAGGTGGGTTTTTTGCTTTTTATAGATGCACTGTCTTAACATTTTGATTGCACTTTATGAAAGTTGTGCAACCCTTTTGAGGCAACAAACAGGAGCATTTCCTAACTAAACCTGCACTCACAAGCCAAGTCTCAAATAGACTTTTCCCTTTAATCTGGAAAATCTAAATCCTAATTTTACGTCTTCTTTCACTCTCCATCATCAGGCCTCCTCCCAGCCCGTCCGGAGTGGTTTCTATCTCAGCGGGACACACCCAGCATCAGTCCATCCCGGTCTACGAGATGAAGTTTCCAGATCTGTGTGTCTACTGAACGCACCCACAAACCAGCTCACCTGCAACATTAAAAATGCACCAAAAGAACAACACAGTCGCACCTGAACCCGGGTTCCTCCGCAGGTGGCAGGGATGCAGTCAGCGACATCAGTGCCGTCAAGATGAAATTTTACTTCCAAATACACAAAATCCAACTTCTTAAACATTTAAATCCCTTTATCTGCTCCCCTCTGAGTCTGAAATCAAACCTGTGTTAATCCACCGTGCTGTTTGGCTGCATTTTGTTTGCTGACCCGCATCCCTGAAACCAAACCGCAAGTTCGAGTCACAAAGAACAAAATAAAACAGGAAGAACATAAACTGCTTCCACGTTAAGGTTTAGGTGTACTGATGCTGAATCTGATGTTGCTTCTCTGTTCCAGTCCAGCCAAAGCTTCAGACCTTGTACATACGCTCTAAGCTCTGTAAGAAAATGGCTTAAATCACGCAGCTCCCGCCTCTAAACAGCTACCTGTTCTCATGTCAGTCGCAGATTAGTAGACATGTAAGATTTATATTAGCTTTAAAAACTGAAATAACATCCGTGGTCGTAGAAGACCGCGTAGTTTCTGGCTCACTGCTGCTCAGCTGTTCACTCTAATCTTCAGGCTTTACTGTCTACTCTTTACTATTTTAAGGTGAAATAGTGTCAGAAGTGACTTCAGCAACCAGCTAAGTTCCTTGTAAGGAGATTAAATGAAAGCAACGAGACTCTGACGCTGTAGAAAGGCGAGTGGGAGTGGCTTGCTCATGTCTGGCGATCGTGTTTGTTTTGGATGTTTTGTTTCAGAGAGGTGTGGGTTATTGATCCGGAAGGTTTGAAAGGAAGTGAAGGGCGCTCGTTTCCATTTCCATCAGCTCTGACCAAAAACTGTATATAAACGATGGACATAAACATGTTTATTTCTGCTGTAAAGTTGGGGATTTTAACACAGGCCTCTGTGGGGAGTGACTCATGTCAGCCTCAAGTGGAGATTAAAAGAACTGCAACTTTTGGCACGTCCATTCTGGCTTCATTTTTTAGTGTTGTATTTTGCTAATTGGGCTGTGTTCATACTTTAAAACAGGGGTGTCAAACTCGCAGCTCGCGGGCCGCTTCTGGCCCCGCCCCCACCACCGGTCGCGGATTTGTTGTCAAAAATATCATGTAATTCGGCCCTTTAAAGCGCCACATTGAGATTGTATAATGAAATATGGACGCATTGAATTAAATAACTGTAATGTGGCGCTTTAAAGGGCCGAATTACATGATATTTTTGACATCAAATCGGCGACCAGAAGTAGGGGCGGGGCCGGAAGCGGCCCGCGAGCCACGAGTTTGACACCCCTGCTTTAAAATAATGACCGAGACAATAAACTCATCAGCAAAGTGTTTAGTGAAGTTGTAAATCAAGGGAGTAATACGGTCAGTTCTGTATGACTTCTTTTTACAACCAGACCAGTCACCCTCTGCTGGCCATTAGAAGTAATGCAGGTTAAAGATTATAGATGGGATGGACGGATAGATACTTTATTCATCCCCGTGGGGGAAATTCAAGTGCCCAGTAGCAGAGTACAGGGGAGCAGCAGAAGGTACTGCAAATGCCTTAAAATACAGCAAATAATTAAAAACGCTGCACTCCAGCATTCAGGCCTGGAAGCTACGCCCATCTTTTACATACAGTTTGTGGCTCTGATGGTGGTTCTTGGATGCAAACTTTCAGGGAAGTGAAAAAAATGGAGTATTTTTGGGAAAAGATAATCTTTCAGAAATATGGCAGCATAATGCAGATACTGTAAGTAAAAAATAAAATAAAAAAATGTGATTTAGTGGCTGCTGTAGGGGCTGATAATCCTAGAAAGAACTTATGATTTGATGAGGAAAAAAAAATCACAAATGTACCTTCTTTTAAACGGTTGGATCCGCCTCAGCCTCCTCTATGAACAATGACGGCTTTCTAAGAACTCTTTCTTTGTAATATTGCCCAGTGTGACACGTGTAGCTGTAGCTTCTTGGCTGCAGATGAAACTCTGCTCCGTGACTATTTCTGTATTCCCTGCACACGGATGCTTTCCATGAACGTCTCCAAACCAACAGGCGGCCGTACCTCCTTGCAGTTTTTGTTGGCAGCTTAAAAAAAAAAAATCCCAAAACACATTTTGCTGCCAAACACAGAAGTTGTTTCCCTCCCATTTTTTTTTTTCTTCCTGATTTGAAAATGTCTCAATCTGAAAGGGCTGAGTGTCGTCTGAGTCCTGCGAGGAGCCATACGGGGGAGTTTTCCCGAGAGAAAACACCGGTGGCATCAAAGTTAACCTCCCCACACAAGGCATTAATATTAATAGGCATCTTCAGCCCCTCTGATACAAAGCAGTGACATTTTGGAAGATTTAATCTTCTGTGTGTTTTCAACAGTTACCACACGGCTGTGGTTTATTTCCAAAACGGGGTTCAGGAGGCGCTCTGGGAACGAGATGATTCATATGTGGTGCAGCCGCAGCTGTGATCTGTAATAGCAGATGGTTATCAGTGTTTTCCTCTGATCTGAGCTCAGTGTGGGAAGAAAATCCCTCCAACTGGAGGAAGATACCTGCTGCCTCTGTTTGGCGTGAGCAGCTGCTCAGAGCAGGTCAGCATCTCCTCTAACTCAGAGATCAACTTGTTTCAGCACCTTTTTAAAGGTATCTGATACCAGAAGAAGCAGGGTGGAGAAGTGAATGTGGGAGATGACTGTGTTCTGTGGAGCAGACTTAGAAGATGTTTATTACGTGGTTGTGGACGTTTCAGTTGGATTTGCTAAAAGTTGTGTGACCGGTTGGCTTAGTGAAATCACCAGCAGCTTTATTGGTTAGTTTGTGTTTTTCAGCTACGAGCTGAAAGCCAAGCAGCTTCTGTCTGAACGTCACGTATGTGTTTGGTCAGGATAACATCTGTACTGCTTAGTTGTCGTCAGTGTAGTCGGGAGTGTAACGGTTACATATCGTAGTGTTGAACCTCGTGGGTCACCCTCCTCAAAGCCACTCAGCCCCCGAGGTTAGTCCTCACCCGCAGAAGGGTTCCACCTGCAAGCTCCCATCAGCCGTCACCATCTTGAGCTGGTCTCAGCTGCCGTGGCTTCATCTCTCCTGTTCTTCAGGCTCCAAACCAATCTCCTGTTGGACTGAAGGAAACCGTGGCAGCTGACTTCAGTGGAAAATGAGGCCGTCCACCATCTCATGGCAAGGGCCTCATCAATCAGATCTTGGTACTTTCTTCAGCTAATGAGAAACTATAGTCAATCCTCCCAGGGCACAGTGAGATAGACGAGCTTGTTTTTGAGGTGAGAATTTTTACCTTACAGATAACGAGAGGTGCTGTGTTTGTTCAGATTACAACCAAATGACCCTGGACTGCTGAGAACAAGTCCTAACCTGCTACAGATTTCTCTGAGGTAAAACCTCTGCCTTTGTCTGATCAGATCTCAGCACATGTGCAGTTTGAAGTCAAACGAGCCCATACAGGAGCTTTGATGTGCGAGGTAAAGGTCATGTGATCCGTGGGGGTAGCAGAGCCAGCATGCTTTTTCACTAGGAATGGGACAAAATGTCAGTACACTAATGTATCTTGCAATTTGCTGTCTAAACATCAGAGCCAAATGCCGATATTTTTATGAAAACAGCTGAACACTCTAAACTCCATCTCCAAAGTGAATCAACAAAAGTTGCATAACTTGAAGTGGAAAGAAGTTACAGGGTTGAAGTAGTGCCCACTAGTGGAAAGCAAGTCAAAATGCTAATTATTGCAAATCGCTGCATCATGATTCCACCATTATTGTGACTCTTATCAAGTCTTCTTCTGCAGATGGAATCTAACCTCTTTTCCAGTTCCTGTTAACATCCACTGTTTGCTGGCAACTCATTTACGGTTTGTGTTTACTGGGCACACAAATGAGAAAAGCTCATATTGACTTGGATTAAGGACAGGCAAAATAACCTGTTGGTGATGCAAAGCAGGGAAATCAGAAGTTAAACTTGTCTCAGCAACGGGAAAACCCACAGACAGTCGGATGTCGATGAATGACCGTCAGCTACAAAGTCATGCTCGATAAGCCGACGAGGTTTTAGGATTGAAAAGTTTTCATAAGACCAAGCTTATTACGAAGTTGATGGCACACATTGTCAAGTGAAGCTCCGTTTAGTGATTTTAAAAGGGCGATATAGTCGCCTAAAACACAACCCTTACTTCACACATCAAAGCGATCTCTCAGTACTTTCCTTGACCACCACCCCGGTCTGTTGCTTCAATATTAATAACCAGCATCCACCAGGCGCAGGTGACCTATCCAGAGGTATGGTTGGGTTTGGGTTTGGTTTTGGTTTTAGCCACAAGATTTGGGTGTTCCAGGTGAAAGCTCACCCTAACCCTAGATGGGTCGCCAACGACCTGGTGGAGTTTGGGAGGTTAACTGTGTAGGATTTAGGTTCAGATGATGAATCCTAACAGGTTCAGTGGAGTCTTTGTCAAAGTCTTCTGTTCTAAATATTTTTGATATCTAATTAGTGCACTGTCATAAAACGTAGTTTGTTAGATGCTTGAGGTCGTAGGTTTAAAATGAAATGATGAGCAGAGTAGCCTGAAAAAGAGAAAAATGTCTCTCGGTGTTATTTTCTGTGCATATCTACGCTGCCTACCATCTTAGCTTTAAACATCGTAGAATCTTAGCTCTTAAAAAACATGCATTATATGAACTAACTGCATGGTTTATTAACATCAGTTGTCATCAACCCCTGCGGGGGGCGCTAGAAACATATGCTGAAACAAAATCCATCTAAATGTCTTCTTTCATTGACCGGATCCTGAAGTCAGACTTTTCCTCCCGCACAGTTTGAAGAAAAGTCCGATTTGGACGGTCGCTGATGGTTTGTTTAGATGAATACATGATATCTTCCTCTAATGAATGTGTCATTACAGCAGTATATATATATCATATATTTTTGTATATTTTATGCATCACCTATCATGACATTGTTGCCTGGTAGAGATTTTAAAGGTCAGGCGATTTATTCTAAGATGAGGACAAAATGCTGAATTCATTTACTCATTTAGTTCTTCTGTTGTTTACGATGACGGTTCAGGGTTTCAGTAGAATTGTGCGTTTTTTTTGGTGTGGAAGAGATGGGCTCGTGTTTAATTTTTTTAAACTGTAGAATCACATATATCATTTCAAATATGATTTAAAAAATGATTGAATATTATATCTATATCCAGATGTTGGTTATTTTTGGATAAAAAGAGCAAATCGGAGCAGTCCACTAATACTAATATCGAGATTTATTTTTTTCTAAAAAGCGGCAGCTTTGACTCGGTTGGTCATCAGTGAAGTTTTAAATTGAAAACAGATGTTTCTAAGAAGCATCAGCTCCAGATTCACCAAAATCAGTTAAGTCAGGACTACTGTAGTAAACCCAACACCCCTGTTTTCCTGGGTTTTCTCATATTTTCAGCTCCCAGCAGGCTCCAAATGTCCTGGAAAATTCCCACAATCGGAACGACCCTCAAAATTCATCCTGAATAATTGGAGTACATGAATCCATAAGTTTAGTTCATTCGTTTAATGTTACCCAAGTTGCTAGATTATCACACTAAATCCATTTTCAGCCCGTCAACCTGGCAACGTACAACCCGATTCAAAGAGTGCATGACTGGTTGCCATCTTCACTGTGGTTTGACCATTTCAGCTTTCTGTACTGCCAAGCCACTGCAAAAAACTTTAAAAACACACGATCAAACAATGGTGACTTGAATGTGTGCAGCTCTACGGGATGATGCCGACTTTGGTCAATTCAGAACAATATTCCTCAGTTTAATTTTCTGGAGTTAATAATGTATACTCAAAATGTTGTGAAAACACAGATGACACCCCTTTCCAAATTACTTGCAAAAATATATAACTCAAAATTATCCAAGCTGGACGATTTGATGAAAATGGTTGGAAGGAGGTT
Organism: Etroplus canarensis; assembly: GCA_015106775.1. Lineage (NCBI taxonomy): Eukaryota > Metazoa > Chordata > Actinopteri > Cichliformes > Cichlidae > Etroplus > Etroplus canarensis. The sequence goes on from VUQH01027860.1 coordinate 6,592, forward strand.
TCGTGAAAAAAGTGTGCAAAGACCGTCTCCAAAGTGCGACAGTGGAAAAACTCAAACGTTACAAAAACACAGTTTAGGCAGCGTATTGTCTTCTGTTGGTTAGCAGAGGAACTGTTTCCAAGAAACAGCAGAAAAACTTGAACCGCTCAGAGCGCAAACTTCTGCCAAGGACATAGAGTGGCCCATTTTATGATGGTTAAAAAAATCATTTCAAAAATTCCTGGAATTCAATCATGGTCCAGACCACCAGCATAGAAAAGGATGGGGGGGAGGGTTGTAAAGTGGCTTGCAGATGCTACTTTAGCCCGTACGTGGGTTACAAATGCTTAAATAGCACAGCTGAGTCATCAGCTGATGCGTCAGGATTGCAGGCAAGCTTGATTTCATGGCCTGCCTGAATTAAGCTTGATTTGGTTTTTTTAAAATTTGATTCAAATATTGGCAAAAAAAATCCTAACGTGAGAGCCTAGCAACTTTTTTGACATTAATGAATGCTTTTGATTTTGATTCACCAGCACCAGCATTTGCACAAGTCAGTTCATGATGACAAGCAATAATTTTAAACTGGCAGCACCTAGTTGGAGAAAATTTATGTTTCTTGATTTCATATCACGATCAGATCTGATTACGTGGCGTTCTTATGCATATTCATGGAGTTTGTGTGACTAGCACAGTGTTCACTGGAAGTAAATATTCATGAATGGGGAAAAGCAATTTCCTTTACTTGTTCATTAATATCAGTTGATTACAAAATGCTAACAGCCAATCCGGTTTCTTTTAGCGCGGAAAGTCTAGAATTTATGGGAACTGGAACATGACTGTCCTCCACACGGAGGTTAGACAGAGACTCACGACATGAGCTGCACAATCCCCGGATATTGACTTGTTCACTTGTTGCACAGTCCACATTCCTCAGTTGCAGTCACGTTAGCATTAGAAGAGTTTACTTTCAGCTGGATTTTGTGAATCTGGAGTCTGAGACCTGAGCTGAACAGTCAAAGCTGACTTTAAAATGGAGTGAAGCTTAGCTGGCTGCAGAAATCAGTGTGTGGACGATTCGCTCGGCTACTTTTGATAAATGAGTGGTATATTTAACCGATTTTAGCTCAGTCGATCATTTTAATAGTACCAGCTGATGTATTACTAAACATTTATTACAGTTAATAACTGTTATGATAAAATATGATGTTGTGTTTGCACTTTGATCACTGTGTACCTGGTACTATAGCAAAAATAAATGAGCACAGATGAGTGTTTGGTACAAACAGATCTCAGAAGTATTTTTGATGAAATGTTCTGCGTGGAGCTGTGAAAAGTTTCCCTCTTGACCGGTGATTTGAGTCCGTGCTGAGTCTTAAAATGTTAAAGTTAAGCGAAGAATCAGTAAATGGAGTGAAATAATTTCACCAATGACCCGCCTTACTTCAAAATGCTGAACACGCAAATTGCTTTAAGAAATATTAACTTGATGAACTTTTCTTCACCTTTCAAGATGGACTTTTTCCAGTTCCGCAAAAATGTCAACAACAAAAAAGTGAGCTTCTGATCTTTGCTTTTTCATGTTTGTGATGCCGCAGTTTGTATTTTCGTGCCAGTTTTAGAGATAAAAGGCGTCGCGTCCGTGTTTCACAGTGAAAAACTGCTATAGCTTGGCTTTGTTTCAAATACACTGATGATTTTAACCACTAGATGGCGCTGAGGGTCCTGCTGCAGGTTCTGGAGATGGTTTTGGATTTACTGCAAGAGCAGAAATTGACACATTTTCCCTTCACTTTTGTTTTGGTGAAAAGAAATCCAACTTGGCCTGAAATTCTTCAGTCTCCTTCCTGCTTCATTTATGATATACAATATGTTCTTTCAGCTTCCCCCTGTTTCGCTAAGGGGTCGCTACAGTAGATGAATCAGTCTTTCTGACCTAACCCTCCCAGCACATGTGAGGCAAATATGTAAAATGTTTAATCCAAAATGAGAAAACGACAAAAAGGTCAAAACTTGACTCAGCTGTATCAGTTTGTAGGTCTTTTTTTCTTGAATAAAGTGACATAACCTTGTCTGCAGTGAGCAAGTATTTTCTTCAAGAAAGTTAACACAGGCCTTTGAGTTTTTGGGATCATGTTTTTTTATTAATAACAAGCAGGCATGACCTCTGGGACCAAAGGTACCAAAAACTGCAGTTCCTCGAGTGGCCACTTGAGGCTAACACCAAAAGTGAGTCAATCCCCATTAAACGCCCATTTTAAAATATCCAACTTTGTAGCAGAAATAAACATGTTTACAGCCTGAAAAATTGTTTCCAGCTATATAGTTTCTCCCTTTTAGTCAAGTAGCTACTTGACAGCAGGTGTTTTTTTTTTTTAATAACCACTTAAAGGCTTAAAGTCAGGGGCGTGGCTAATTGGAGTTGCTACCATTTGTAGTGTACGTGACACTACAAATATATCACTTGTAATTCCTAAAAAAAACCCCAAAATGTTATAGTTGAAAATGTGGCGTACCATAACCAGGAATGTCACAGTAGGTACGTCCACCTAGGATTATGGAATAATTTATCAATGCAAACCTGTAAAGTCAAACTGTAAGCAGTATGCTGTGTAAGTAAGCATGATTGTTCCACATCTATTAAAGACAAAACATCTTTGCTAACTTCTTTTAATTTTTTTTTCTTTTTATGGTATGGGAAGGGATTCGTCAACCACCCACGGTTCACAAGAATCCCTACGCCTCCTGGAGCGTTGGTCAGAATTTAATCAAACTTACACACAGTGATCACCTTTTAGTTCTTGACCTAAATTGTTCTCCAGAGCACATTTTTTTGTGATTTGTGTTTGCAGTGAGGATTATGCTCAATAATTCCTAAACCATTAATGCAATTCTTTTGTCGAACCCACAAAAGTTGGAAAAAATAGTCTGCACTTTAAACACACGTTGACGGTTTGATTTAAACTCCACCGTGGCCGTGTAGAGATGCAAAATTACAGAAAACATGTCATTGTCCCCAAACTTATGGGACAATAACACATTTTAATTGTATTTTTTGTTTTACACCATTTATGTATTTTCACAAGACTTGTTGCTCCACCCAGAGTGTCGACCAGAATTTAATCAAACTCTTAGACACGATAATCACCGAATGGGTCTTAATCAAAAGTGTGCTTTTAATTTGCTGAATGAAAATAAATTTTATTCTTAAACAAATTAAATGGCAGAAAGCAAAAATAAATAAATAAAACGGATATAGCCACTGTGACGTCACCCATTGGTTTTAAAGCCTCAAGTTTGGCATTTTGGCCATTGCCATCTTGTTTGTATTCAAGCCAAATGTAACCATATTTTGATAATATGTCAGGAATGATCGTCTGTTGCTGGTTCTGGTTAGCATTTCATAATTCACTAAATTGCAGCTGTTCCCTTTTATTTTCCAGCACACTGGATTAATCTGCATTGGTAATTTGGCAGCGAGTTAACGCTAGCCTTCTTGATGTAACTTTCCATGGTGGGAGGGGCTTGTGTCCCCATCTGGACTCAAACCAGGGACCTTTTACTCATAAGTCAAATATATAAACTTCTGCACTACAAAGACACTGATTCATTAACTTGTAAAAACAGCCTTAAAATGGTCAACTGCATCAAGGCTCTTTGAGTACAACCAAATGTCACGCAAGGCCACACCCTTAATAATCCATAACTTTAAGCTCTCATATAATTGGAGTGGGTGAGTTACATAAAAATTCAACCCTCTACAGTCGATACGAAGCTCTCCATAGCGACCAAAAGTTTTTGTAGTAGGCTGCAAACATGTTTATTTCTTTAACATTTTAACATGGGCGTCTCTGGGGACTGACTCGCTTTTGGAGCCAGCCTCAAGTGGCCATTAGAGGAAGTGCAGTTTTTGTACTTTTCACGCTGGGTTCATTTTTCAGGTCTGGGGTTTTCAGCTTGGCTCAAAGATCCACTGTGTGAATAACTGGGCATTTGAATTCATGAAATATGTGAAACGAATAAAAGAAAATCTCAGAGTCCAAAAGGACACAATCACACACACGGACTTTCAGTTTACAAGGACGTCAAACAGAGAGAAGCGGAGCATTTAATAAGCTGGAACTAGAGACTGTTTTACAATTTATTGTCTAATGTGACTCATCAGCTAAACAGAAAGATATTCAGAAAGACTTTGAGTTTATTCAGATTATTTCCTGCACCTCAGCAGCAGAGCCTCAGCGCTTTAATGCAAAGCCTTTGTTGAAATAGAAAAATGTGCATTGAGATTAATGTTTAAAGAAATAAAGTGTTTCTATCTAAGCTGCCGAGTCATGATGTCATTATTACCGTCAGCTCCCTGCTGAGAGGATTTTTCTTTACATCAATTCAACAGATTCACATTTTCTGACGTCTTTGAACAGCGATGCCCCCAAATGACTTCACAGATCTACCACTGAAAAGAAATTATTTAGCTCCTGCTTCCTCCTCCTCTCGATCTTCTGCCCCTGGTTCTTCCTCCTCATTCTCCTCCTCTTCTTCTCTCCAGCCGGGTCGCTGCCCTTGGCTCTGACCTGCGCTCGGCCTGAGGTTTTGGGTTTGAACCTCGCCAAGCGTCAGCGGCTCTCTGCTCTCCTCACTGGAGGCAGGTGGGGGAGGAGGACGTGTCGCGCTTCCAGCAGGAGGATTTGACTTGTCTTCATCCTTCTTGTCAGAGCTTTCGTTGCTGCAGAGAGAGATTCGATTTAGTGGATCTGAACAGAATAAAATGTTATTTAGATTCACATTTGCTAGGCTTTCTACAGGCTGTTGGAGTGTCTGTGGGCAGAGCAGTTGTGAGGTCAGACACTGATGATGATCTGATTCATACCAAAGGTGTTGGATGGGGTTGAGGGCACCAGCCATGCTGAAACAGAAAAGGGCCTTCCGCAAACGTCTTGCTAAGGTGAAGCATTACTAGTTTTCTTCACCGGAACCAAGCCAACCCCAGGCAAACAACCCCGTAGCGTTACCCTAGTTTGGTGGAGGAGGGATAATGTTCTCCTGGATTCACCAAACCCAGACACGTCCAGCGTGATTCATCACGCCACAGAACACATGTCCAAAGGTCTGTGGGAATTTTTGCCCATTCATCCAGGAGAGCATCTGTGAGGTCAGACACTGATGGCGAACCAGAGGGCCTGGCTCTAAAGCTCCATTCTAGTTCATCCCAAAGTTGGTTGTGATAAGTGGTTCCTTCCTGTCAGCTCAAAGCAGTCTAGCTATTCTCCTCTGGCATCATTTTCTCCCAGAGAACAAATTCTTCCTGGACATTTCCTCTTTTTTTGGACCGTTCTCTGTAAACCTCAGAGATGGCTGTGCGGGGAAAGTAGATCAGCAGTTTTTGAAATGCTCGGATCAGCCTGGCTGGCACCAACAACCATGCCATGTCTGAATTCAGCAGATCGTCTTGATCGTGTCTGCATATCTAAATGCATGGAGGTGCTGCCATGTGATTGGCTGGTCTATATTTGCATTAACAAGCAGTTTACGGTCTGCAGCTGTCGAGCGGAGATACATGATGCCAAATTTTTCCACTATCATGATGTTGAAGAATTCTTCAAGAAACGGAAAAAACAACAAAGCTTTTGCTCAGATCAACAGAAGATTGAATGGCAGAACTTTGGTCACTTCCTCCTGACAGACTTCATGTTCTTGCCGACAGGATAAAAAAATATAAACATATAGTTTTACTTTTTTTTGGTTGCAACTTGAGTTTATTTTGAAACTTGAAAACTGACAGGAGACTGTCACCTTGTGTGTCTCTGAGCGTGCTCGAATCCTCGTCTGATTCCTGAACGCAGCAGCTGATCTGAACACACAGCATGTGAGCAAACATGGAGGGATGTTCACCTGTTCACCTGACAAGTGGGCCCTCACCTGTCTGGAGGTTGTGCAGGTGTGTTTGTGTCTGCGGCCGCGTCCTCTTCGCTGCTCGCGTCCGCTCCCCGCAGCGCCTCGCTGGACCGCGGAGGAGCCCTCAGAGGTTTGGGGGGTCTGCTGGCCCGGCGGCAGGGGGGCACCGGCCCGCGGCACTGTGGCGACGGCGGGCCGTGGTTGAAGCGTGCCGCCGCCATGCACTCTGCCGTGGTTTTATGGCACACGCACTGCAGTTTGTCGCACACGGTGACCCCCTGACCTGAGGACAGTGTGGAGGGGATCATCAGCAGAAAGGCTTTCTACAGCGCTGAGCTCTGAGAAGGTTCATCACAGTGAAAAACATTTATAGCGTACAGTGACTTGTAAAAGTATTCACCCCCTCTTTGGTGGTTTCCCAATTTTTTGCATTACGACCACAAAAAAAAGTCCAAATTGGTGAAATGAAATGAACAAAGAACATATTTGAAGATATCTAAATAAAAAACTGAAAAGTGGTGCATGCATATGTATTCATTCATTGCTATGAAGCTCCTAGATAAGATCTGATGCTACCAATGACCTTCAGAAGCCACATCATTAGTTAAACAAGGTCCACCTGTGTCTGAAAAAGCACTAATCAAGAAGCACCACCAAGCAAGCCACACCATGAAGACCAAGGAGCTCTGCAAACAGCTCAGGGACAAAGCTGTGGAGACGTACAAATCAGAGGTGGACTTCTAGAAAAAATCTGAGACGCTGAAAATCTCGGCACCACAACAAACCTGCCTACAGAGGACCGTCCACCAAAAGTCACAGAGTGGGCAGGGAGGGCATTCATCAGAGAGGCAACACAGAGACCAAAGGTCACCCTGAAGGAGCTGGACAGCTCCACAGAGGAGACTGCTGGATCTGTCCATAGGACCTGTACACTCCACAAAGCTGGACTTTATGAAAGACTGCCAGAAAAGATACATTTAGAGTTGGCCAAAAGTCATGTGGGAGACTCCCCAAACATATGGGAGAAGGTCCTCTGGTCTGATGAGACTAAAATCAAACTTTTTGGCCATCAAGGAAAATACTATGTCATCACGCCAAGAACACCATCCTTACAGTGAAGCATGGTGGTGGCACCATCATGCTTTGGGAATGTTTTCATTGGCAGGGACTGGGAAACTGAGCGTCTGTAACACAATGCAATTTCTAATTCTGAAATGGTCAGAAATGAAGGATGGTGGATGGTGCTACACACAGGGAAATTCTTGCTTTTTTCCCATTTTACTGTACCAAATTGGACTATTTTGTGTAAAAAAAACATCTATTTAAATTACAGTTTGTAATACAAAAACAGGAATAATGCCAAGGTAGGAGAAGCCA
>VUQH01027884.1:7619-27388 GCA_015106775.1 Etroplus canarensis
ATATATATTTATATAAATTTTTTTTTAATTTTTTTTTTTAATTTCTTTTTGCATCAAGTCCAGTTGTCTATTTGATCCTCATTTATCATCTTGACTATCACAGTTCTCATTTTTGGCCTGCCCTTACAGGAGGACATGTGCATGCCAGGGATTAGACCCTGAGGCCTGTGGAGCTTCTTTCTCCTTTGGTTGTTCCTGGAGCATGTACTACAATGGCTGCAAGTTTGCCCGTAGCAAAATCCCAAGAAAATTCAAGCTACTTGGAGATGATGTGAAGGAGGTACTTTGTGCTATTTAAGAATTTTATTCTAAGCATACACCCTGATTACACCCATGCCATTTAACTTAACTCTGACAAATTTTGACTTTCAGGAGGAGAAAGTGGAGAACAACTTTCAAAATCTGGCTACCTTGCTGGCTCCATTGTACAAAACGATGGCACCAGAAGCATATGGAAACCAGGTGAATATGTGGAAATGGAATTGCTTGACTTTGTCTATCTGATAACATTTTTTCTTACTAAAATAAATAAAAATGGACAATTTCTAAAAAAGTATACCTTACAGATCAAAACTAAATTAATAAATAATAATTACATACTGTATATTATCTACTTGTGAGTAATGTTACTTGCACGGGGGACTATGTATAACTAGAGAATCAATAATGCAATAGCTTATCCAGCTCATGATCCCTCACAAGTCGCAGGTTATTTTAAGGAGTGAAGTACAGAAAGAATGTGATCAGTTTCTTGTCATTAGTTAGTTGTATTGCAAAAACAAATGAAAATTAAATTCTACTGAGAAGTCAAGCAGGCTCACAAACAGTCCAGGACAATGACCTTAGTTCCTGACCAGTCCTGACCCATCATAAGACATTATTAAGTGTAAGTAAGTAAGTAAATAAATAAGATGGCAGAGGGGCACGCACAAACACATTCTATGAACACTGCAATACAGACCAGTACTCGGTCTATAATACAGTTCCAATAAATTTAACCAATACTCTAAGAGTAGTAGCATTTTTTGTGAAAATGGAAAACTGACCTTGAGCATGATTTGGCTTAAAAGCGTTAGGAAGTCACCGTGTACATTTCACTTGGCAGAGTAGCAATATTTGTAATGTGTGGACAGACAAATGACAGAAAGGTAGCTACACGAGCCAGATGAGCTAAAAATGGCTGTAATTCCTTTAACAGTAATTGCACTACTTTGGTTAAACCCCTTGAATTAAAGTCAACAATCAGCTCTTCAATCACATCTTGACTGTTTGATTTAAAATCCACTGTTGTGTACAAAGGCAAAATTATAATAACTAATTCAACCTTGTCATTTTCCAAATACTAATGGACCTATCTGTATATTAAACACACTGGTAACAAACGAAAATACCATAAATGTGCATGTGCTTCACCACAAGGGGACTACATATTACAACCAACATTCAATCATGTTCTGTGGCATGTATGAAAATGCTGAGCAGGCCAGGTTGATTTTTTATCTTATATCAAGATGACAAAAAAGATCTAAATCAATCTAAGTGTGTTCTCTGTTAAGATTCAGAGTGACTCCCTCTGCCTCAGTCGCTACCTGAAACATTAGTCAGTGGTTGACTGGTTGACTATGATGCTCACGTATTAGTGCAAGACATAATGAAAAACGGAAGAGCAACTCCTCCCCGGCTAAATGACAGTCTCAAAGCAGGACGCATAATGTGTAAGCATGAACAGTCATTTTTATACAGAGAAGTATGAAAATGCATATTCATTTCATTACAAAGATGGATACAGATTTAACAGTCCTGTGGTGCACAAGACATACAGATATGTGGGGAAAAAGTGATCACTTTAATCATTTCTCTACATATTCTACCTCATATTCTTGAGTGGCTTGGTGGATGTATGGCAAACACCTAGAGAACTGCAGAGGCATGAATACTTGACCTCTTCATAGAGGTTTCATGGTTTGGATAACTAAAAATTCATAAGGAGATGTTATGAATGTGGCCACATTTCTATCCTGATGGTGTGGCCTCTTCCATGATGAAAATGCCCCTATTAATAGGGCAAGGTGGGTCACTAAATGGTTTGACAAATGATGTGCCACCGGCCTTCACGGGCAACTGATCTCAACCTAGCTGATTACCTATGACAGATTTTAGGTCAGTCATGTTAGGCCATGGTGTCTACCATCAAAACACAAAACAAAGGAATAGTAAGAATTGTCTTTATGCCTACAGGATAGAGTTTTGAAGTCAAATTAAACTATTCTGTTAGAACACAGTGATTGAATATTATATGTTGATTAGTTTGTGTAGTGACCATTACAGACTCTTGAGTGCTGTGTTTTAATTAGCTTTTTGCCGCCCCTTCATACAGGTGGAACATGAACATAGGGCACCAGATTGCCGTCTGGGGCTCAAGGATGGCCGTCCGTTCTCTGGGGTCACTGCTTGTATGGACTTCTGTGCCCATGCTCATAGAGACCTCCACAACATGCAGGGTGGCAGTACTGTGGTAAGCAGAATCTGAGAAACATATTCTTCCAAGTTCAAGAATGGAATAGCAACAATATATAGACTCAACCTGAAAATCAAGCTAGTTTGCCATAATGCTACATCAAAGCAAAACTTTAGATATGATAGACATATGAATAAGAAAAAGTATTTAAGTTGTAGTCAGGTGAAAAAGAAAATTTTCACTGGACTCTATGCAGTCATGTGAAGAACTAAGTACACCCCATGATTCAACAGCTTGTAGAACCACCTTTAGCAGCAATAACTTGAAGTAATTATTTTTTATATGCCCTTATTAGTCTCTCACAATGTTGTGGTGGAATTTTGGCCCACTCCTCTTTACAACGTTGCTTTAATTCATTGAGGATTGTGGGCATTCCTTTATGCACAGCTCTCTTAAGAGCCCATCACAGCATTTCAATCAGGTTGAGGTCTGGACTTTGACTGGGTCATTGTAATGCCCTGATTCTTTTCCTTTTCAGTCATTGTGTTATATATTTGCTGGTCTGCTCGGGATCATTCTCTTGTTGCATGACCCAGTTTTGGTCAAGCATTAGGTGTCAAACTGGTGACCTCACATTTGGCTCTAGATTAATTTGGTACACAGAGGAGTTCATGGTCAACTCAGTGACTATACGGTGCCCAGACTGTGCATTATGGTTTTTGTTTTTTAGAAAAGAGGCTCTCCAGTCAACTCTTCCAAATGGGCCATACTCGTTCAGTCTTTTTCCTATCAGTACTGCCATAAACTTTAACATTTAACATGCTATAAGAGGCCTGTAGAGTCTGAGATGTAGCTCTCTAGGTTTTGCAATTTCTCTGAGCATTGCACAGTCTGATCTTGAGGCAAATTTGTTGGCACATCCACCCCTGGGAAGACTGTGGCATTGTGCTAACACACGCCTAAATGCTCCAGACCAGCAAACTGCCAAAACCTCTGCTTTCATAGAGGTGGTCACACTGATTGATGATCACTTAAGTGCACTCAAGTGCATTTGACTAGCAGCACCTAGCTACTGCTTATCCTCTTTATTCATATGGAAAGGGTGTACTTCACTAAGGGTGTACTTTAGTTTGTGTTTCACTCAGGTAGTATTTCAGGTTTGTTTTTCTTTTTTTTATCCCAGGTGTGCACATTAACCAGGGAGGACAACCGAGAGATTGGAAAGATACCAGAGGATGAGCAGCTCCATGTCTTACCTCTTTATAAGGTTTCCAACACTGATGAATTTGGCAGTGAGGAGGGTCAGCAAGAAAAAATAAAGTCAGGGGCAATCCAAGTTCTCAGTGCTTTCCGCCGCCAGGTGCGCATGCTTGCAGAGCCTGCCAAATCTTGTCGGCAAAAAAAGCTGGATGCTAAGAAGGCAGCTGCCAACAAGAATGCCATGCTGGACAGCTCTAATGATAAGGAAGAAAAGGCCAAGTCAAAATCTGGCACTTTTGAGAATGCTGCTCAGAGCACTCCAATGGCAGGTAGGGGTTGGTCAACAAATATTTTGATTTCATGCATTACATCGTAAATATGTTCTCTCTTTGTAGTAACATGTTATCAACACACTAAATTGAACCCCAAAAAGTGACACAGCGGGTTTTGTTTTGCAGGACTTATTCCAGGTGCTGTAGGAGCAACACTTCAGTCACGTCAGCCGCCAAACCCTCTTGGGGTCCATCATCAGCAACAACAGCACCAGAGCCTTCTCCCGCGTTATCCTGGCTCAACAAATGCCACTTTCTCCAGGTTCCCCAACCATAATGGGCCTTTTCCAAGCACTTCAAAGTCAGGCAGCATATATTCCCATCAGCCACAAACACCATCCAGCCCTTATCCTTCCCCACTCCATGTACCAAACTCTTACATGAATGGATCCAGTCGCCCATACCCAGGTTATCAATGTAATGGAGGAATTCCCCTTGACAATTACAATCCATATTATCCTTCCAACTCAAAGCACCTAGACATGTATGGACAACAGCGGCCAATGCTTTACTCAGAGCAGCAGTACGGTGTTCATCGTTATGAGGTCAATTATCCACCAAGGTATGGTGAGCCAGGCTTACAGGTCAATGGATACAATAACAGCGGCATTAGACCAGTTCACGCTGTGAGACCTTTTGGACCTTATGGTTCTCTTAGGGCCTCAGACCCCCAGTTTATAGACCCTCTCTCAAGAGCACCCTCAGCCCATGCAGGCCTAGATTATAAAGGCAATCAGTTTGGAGAATATCCAAATCCCTACCTGTCCCAGAACCCTCAAATCTTACCCCAAGGCCAGGATCCTTTCCATATTCAAATCAAGACTGACCTGGGTATGCCTAGCCCACACATGCTTTCTGCTCAGCCGAGTGGTGGGTGTTTAAACCCTGAAACACAATCAGGGTTAGGTCTGCCAAATGGAAGCCTCATCATGGGTTCCAATATAAAGCTGGAGTCTGGAACACCACAGACACCCACAACCCCTCAAAAGCCAGAGATGTGGTCAGACAATGAGCACAATTTCTTGGACCCTGATATTGGTGGTGTGGCTGTGGCACCCAGCCATGGTTCTGTTCTCATTGAGTGTGCAAAAAGGGAGCTACATGCCACAACGCCTCTTAAAAACCCAGATCGCAACCACCCAACGCGCATCTCCTTAGTGTTCTACCAGCACAAAAATCTGAATGAAGCTAAGCATGGTTTAGCACTGTGGGAAGCAAAGATGGCAGAAAAGGCTCGTGAGAAAGAAGAAGAAGCAGAGAGGAACGGTGGTGAGGGGACACCTAGCAAGGGCAGCAAGAAGGGGGTTAAGCGTGAGCATCAAGAGTCATCTGAGACCACAGGGGAGCCTCCTTATAAACGCTATATCAAGGCACTAATGGAGGGATCTTTGTCATGCACAACAAACACATATGTCAGTACATCTCCGTACGCCTTCACCAAGGTCACAGGGCCTTACAGTCATTTTACATAGAACACACTCATTAAGTAGTCCTTAAAGGTGCTATGACAAAAAGAGACCACAGGCGCCAATGCCCTACCATCAGCCTTGTGTTGTGCTATACAAGGAGCCTGTGATTAGATGAGCTATAAATCACCTTTCACATCAGGTCTTTCACCTCTTTAACAATTAAGCTTTACCTGTTTACCCTACTGAGGCGGTATTTATTCTTCTTTGGTAACTTTGCAAGACACAAATTCTCTGGTGCTTTTAGTCTGATACATAAGGATCTATTTTAGCTGTAAAAAGTGTTTTCATTTCTGGTGTTTTTTAATCTTTCTTTCAAAATTTTTTGAGATTTAATCTTGGCATAAAACACTGACTTTTTGTAAATGACAACATTCACGGTGCTACAGTGTTTATTACCTTTTATTTTAATTTTAAAGGCCTTCACACTAACTGCACCCATTAAACAAGTTACACTTAATTACCTATGCCCAAAGGACATTGAAAATATAATATCCATGTTCAAAATGCTTTTTGGAAATGTTTGGGGAAAAGGGGTGCCATTATAGCTCACTTGGTTGAGTGAAGGCTATAGTCCACCTGGAGGGGCATGGATTTGAGTCTGCCCCAAAGCATTTTATCTACCGTCAATCTACACTCTCTTGTCTAATAAAGGCATGAAATGCCCAAAATAAATCCTTAAAAAATGTTTAAGAAAAAATTTTTTGATAATACCTCTAAATTATAAAATCTGGTTTCAGTACATTGCTTTATTGACAGCAACTCAATGCTAAGCGACATAGTGTTATACTTGTGAATTTCTAATGGGTTTGGGAGTTGTATGAGTAATCCATAAAACTGTTCACACAAAACAATTTTTATAACTTATCATTATGTTGGTGCTTCTTTCACTTTCCTATGTCATTTATACTGTAAATTGAGCCATTATTTTATGGTGCATTTTAAACATTTTGAAAAAAAACCTACATTATTTTAGTTCTTCTTCCAGGTTTACTTTGTTATCAGTGACTTTTTTAACGTTCCTTACAACAGGTTGATTGAACAAACCTGGATTGTGAATATTACATGTAGTTTTTTTGTCTGTGGTGCTTAGTAAATGTGCTTTTTTCAACACTGAGGAACATGATACAGGGTAAGCTCAGTGTCAGTTTAAGAGGGCAGCTGGCTTGCTGTGTGGTCTTTAATTATTGTAATCTAACTGTAAGATAAGCAGGTGAGATTTGTACAGTAAATTAATTTTCCTTTTTGGAATTCCTGTTAGAGATTTTTTTTTGTTTCAAAGAATGCTAACAGCCTGTTTCACTGTATTTCCTTGGGTTTCAAATGAATCTACTTCATAAGGTGCTACTCAACCTACTTAAAAACATACAATGTGAGACTCTTTGGGAAGTGAGAAGGCTTTTAAATAATGTACAGTACAAACAAGTCATATACCTCAAACATTTGGCAATAGGATTATAACATGCGTTTCTTTCTTTATTTGTTTATTTTCAAAATGTTAATCACAGTTAAAGTTCAGGCCACCAAAAGGCGTAAAAGTTCATTTCTTACTTTCTTATGAATCTGCAAGAAAGTATTACTTGAACTAAAATCTTTAATATTACTGCAAAATCAGGGACATTTTCAGCTAATTATGTGTACATCTGCATTGCCTGTATTAATCTTGTCTTCTTCATATTCAGGGACTTGCCATTGCATCCTGAATCCCAATATGATTCTTGTCTATATATTTCACACAGACAAAATTATTTTGTGAGGAAAAATATTTCCTGCAATTCTGTACTTATATTTCATTAAGGAGGATGGTAGTAATCTTTTTAAAGTAATCCTAACATATATGCACTGAGCTGATGAAAGGGAATGACATTGACTAAAAAAAGCAATTTTTTTTGCTTTTGCAATGAGGCAAGACCAGAGCAGTCATTAAAGTAGCTGCACATCTATGTGCCTGTGTATAGCTCAATTTATTTATAACCACTAAGCAACTGTACAATGATTTCTTCCCAGACTATTTGATTTAATGTGATTAAATTAAAGACAGTTACGCTATAGAAACAACTCACCCCACTTTTCCACATATTCATTTTCGTAAAGCACTTCATTTTCTCTTTCAGGAAAAAAATGTAATAGAGAATTACAAAACCTTTTATTTAAACAGATTGTATATGCGTTGAAAAAAATAAATTATGTCACACTGTACATACCAAGAATTTGTATTTCACGAGTATAACTCATTCTTTGATGTTCACGTTGGTTCTTTATGTTGTGTTTAATTTACTCATAGTGCTTCATTTATCTTCCCTTTAGCTTTTTCAAGTTAATAAAATGATTTTGGTTAGATAATCCAGGAAGTTTTTGTCACGATTACACTCACTGTCACTGCAATGTTTACAGTTATAGTATGCTAGCGCAGTCAATAGAAGTTCTAGTTTTGTTATCTGTTTTGTAAAAATAAAATCACATAAAAATGTTAAATTTCATTGTACAGTACCCAGCTACAGTAGCAGGTTGTTGCTGAGAAAGCCAAGGTGTAGTAAGATATAGCGGGTTAAAAGCATAGCCATACTTGAAGATGCTTCAGAGTGATTCTGAGTGAGTCAACATTACTTGAATGATTTTCTGGGCTTAGCAAGTATACTCATCTCAAAAGTTAAGCCAGCAGATCATAAACACCTGGTCTTTCTGCAGTTAGACACTAAAGGTATAAAAAAGTGCAACTTTTCACCTGTTATTTTACTTTTTAGGGCTTCCCTAGTTCTCTTGGAGTTTGGTATGCTACAAAAAATGAATTAAGGATGGGTATTAATACTGTAAGTATTGTAATGTACTGAATGCAGTTTATTTGAAAGCTGTTTATTATATCATTCCTGATGTTGCTGATATGTGGGTGTGTTTTTTAATAAAATTTATATTTATTTAAAGCAATTATTTGTTACTTCAAGTTAATAACCTCTAAATTGTGTATTAACTACATGTATGAACCATGTTTATTAACTTATCATGTTGGCGTTTTTAAATGTGCAATTATAAAACTGGAAAGACATCACATCATAGTCATTATTTTCTTTTTAATTTACCAAAATGTTGACTTATTACATACATATCGTCTTCTATGTATGTATCCGCAAAAACAAAACAATTACATTTGCAAAGGCAAATTAGATTATTTGAATATACATGGCCGAAACTGGACATGGCCACAAAAATACTGCAATAGCACATATAAAGCATGATTCAATTAAAAAGAAAGGAGTATTTTTCCATTTTAAAAGAAAATACCAAGCAATAAATCAAGTGTCCAAAATGACACCATAAAACAAACCTCAGTTCTAGTTCTTTACTCAGTATCACAACAGTACAGTTCTTCACTGACTCATACTGTCAGTTTGCTAGGTGTTTTCCATTTATTCAACAAAAGTTGAGTGTGGATGGTTCTCTTTCCAGCTGAGACTAAGTGCTTACCAAACATACATCCAGCTCCATACAAAATAATGCAGAAGCATCACGCCTCATTAGGTGTTAAGACTTTTTGATGGTATCCATGCTGATCTGCAGGGCTTCAGACAAAATGCCATTTGTCCACTGTGCAAGAGGAGGTTTAAAATGACAAAAAGTTAATTTTAAAAAATATTTCATGTATTTTTTTTTTAAACTAAATAACTGTTGCAAAACAATTTTCCAGTGAGCAGTTACAAGTTCTTCTTTTTCACTTTTATTTGTTGATGAATGTATTTATATAGCTATAAAGTCCTTGTTTACTTACCCTCTGGAGACACAGAATGCGCACTGCCAAATACAGGGGCCTAGGGAATCGAAAGAGGAAAATGAAAACTACCAAACTTAATCCTAATGTAGTTTTATAGTTTATCACTGTGTCTGTTATCAACATTGTGAAACAACAGCTACTGAAGTTCTCACCGACTGGACTACTTCTCTAGCCTCATCAACGCTGCATTTGAAAGGGCTATCACAGCATGAGGTGTTTTTGCTGAACAAAAAAGCAAACAGCAGCATTCGTTAAACTTTCATAGCCAGTTACATACGTATATCATACACAAACACACAGCAGGGGTTTTAGCTTAACTAACTTACCAGGCGATTCCTCCAGAATTTGTTTGCTTCTGCACTAGTGCCCTCCAGTGCTCATGGGTGGACTTAATGATCTCAACTGCAAAGTCCTATCAGCAAAAAAGACTTTTTTCTTTCGAGCAATCAATTTCAGCCAATTCAATTTTTGCAACCTCAACTTCAATTGCAACTTCTAGTAGATGCAACCTGTCATGTCTTGTCCTTGTATGTATAATTACAAAAGGTACTACCTTGTCTTTGAATTGTCCATTGAATCCAAATTGATTTTCAGGTTTTCCATCTGGCACCTTGTATTTCCTGAACCAGTCAACAGTGGCCTCCAAATGACCTGGTCGGTTCTTGTGTACATCCTCTATGCCTGGGGAAACACAGTCAACAATATATGGAAACTAACTCAGAATGTTTTCATCTTGGCAGATATTATTCTGAAATATGTTTACACTTGGTACCTGTCTTAAATAAAAAATTTTAATCGGGCAGCAAATATATAATAAATATTTACTAAGCACGTAATAACGTCATGATTTTCGATAGAGTGTAACTATACAACACTAAACTAACAATAGGACATTTTTAGTGAAGAATGCAGGCTTGTTTGCTGGGACAGTACGTTTTGGAGAGACACGTTGAGTATAAACAAAACCATGTTGACAGGATAAACTCCACATGGTAGAGACTACGTCAAGTGTTTTCACTATAGGGCGCAAGTCTAATTTCTCCCATGATGTCCGTGTTGGATAAACAATCAAATTTGAAATGGGTAGTGCAGGCACATTAATACATTGTTAATAGTAGTATTTGGTCAAAGACAGGTCAGAAAAGTTAAGTGTACAGTTTGCACAGCTAATCTTAAACAACTCTGCACTACATCCAAACCTTTATCTTACTGTTTGCAATTTGTTCTTAATTTTCTTTTATGGAACAATTAAAATATAATAAAATCCCATTTAACTGATTCCTGAGCTAAATTTCTTCAGGATAGAAGTTTTAGTTTTTACAAGTTTTTAGTTTAAGGCAGATTCAAGAAGATCTTCATCTTTCTGCTGCTAAGAAACATTAAAAAAATTATACAATGAATTGCGAGTGCTGATGATTTAATTAAAAAATATTAACTTAATTTGATTAAAACACTCACTATTTAGATTTTTGGCATCAGGGTCTTTAGCATTGATAGCAATGACCTTCCAATCCATTTCTCCCTCATCAATCATGGCCAAGATGCCTAGCACTTTCACTTGTATTACCTCACCAGGAGAGCACACCTGATAAGCAAGAATAAGAAGAAGAAAATAAGAAACAGTCAATACATTTTAAAAAATGAACATGTACAATATAAACTGCATCTATATTTCAAGCTGTATTACCTGGGTTCCTATGTCACATACGTCAATGGGATCATTATCACCACAGCAGTTAGTTTCTTTGTCTTCATGATCTGGGTCTTCCCACGTCTTTAGTTCAAGCATGTAAGAAAAGATAATCACCTATCTAATTTCCAACTGCTATGACTCATATGAATAAATTAGAGCACTCTCTTCAAATAAAACAAAACTAATTGTTTGAATTTCAGTGATATTATTTTTCAGTACCTAGATGAAAACACAGCAGTACATTAATGCTTAATGCACCTCATTCTGTACTTTGTCCTCACCTGTGGAAGTGCTCCATAGTTCCAAATGTAGCCTTTATGGGGAAATATGTTGGCGACATATCGGAGCTTTCCTTTCTTTTCATCCTGTTTGATTGGATTCAGTGGTTCCTTTGTCGCAATCTGGGAATTGAAGCAATTATGAAAGCGTGTGTTTGTATGTGTGTCTGTGAGTGAAGAAATTAAGTAATTTTCAAATGTCAGGAACACTTAAAACTTCAGTTCATGCTTAGCTAGCTGGCTAAATAGAAATAGCTTCAGGGCACTGCTATTCTAACTTCAGTAAAGGCTAATAACTAATTTCCACTACACTGAAAATTAGGTATGTAATTTCTTGCAGTTACCACTGAAACTGCCCTTTTAATTGCTCATCTAATAATAAATTAAATGTCTAGAACTCCAACAGTATCCCTTTGCCTTAAATCTGACTCTCTGTGACCTTGATCTGTAACCCCACAATCTCATAAATGTTATCAGATCTTCTACACATCATATGTATTAACCACACAAAGTTTGGAAAAGTTCCAGCAAACCAATCAGCTCCCGTAGTGGATGGCTGGACAGATGCAGGACAACCTGAAAACATAATGCTTCCACGGTGGAGACATAACATTTCTTGTGATTCTTGTTATGCTATCTAACTTTTAAACCAAATGGCCACTACGCATTCTTAAAAATATATACATGTGCATGACAGAATGTGTAAATACATAAGCATTTTTACCAAAGCAGCTGTTCCAGGTATGGTAGAGGCGTAATGACATATACAGTACTTTATCTGCAGCCTCTGTATAGATGAATGTAACTTATCTATTCTTACCTCCATTTTAGCATTTGACCATCTAGGTACCTCCACCACCATGTTGTAGAGCACCTGAAAGAAATCAAGACAGCCAAATACATTATCATAAGTTAAAAGATTTAAGGTGAAAAAACTTACCTGAAAATTTTTAAATGAACATTACCTCACTTGCATTCTTCTTTGCCTTTTTAGCAGGTACATCATTGGCCTGTTAAAATAAAATTCATTACTGGTTACAATGTTAGGTTTGAGTGGAAGTTAAAACCTTTTCTATCTAAACCTTACCTGTTCTGTCTCTGCTATTAGCGGAATATCATGGAATGGTGAAATGTATTTCCCTTCAGAGGTTTCTAAAAAAAAAGGAAAAACAACAAACCAAAAATAAGCTGTTACAAAATAAAATCTCCATAAACAAATATTTTATTTTATCATGAGATATTTTACAGTGGAATTCAGGAAGTCTGTTTGCTGTAATAAAATTATAGTACTTGACATTAGATTATATTCCACTGTACATAAAGAAAATGCAATGGTGATGGACAGGCGGATAGGTGAGGTCAGAAAGGAGTCTCCGTGAACTATTATGTTCGCAGATGAAATTATCTGTATTGAGAGTAGAGAGGAGGTGGACTAGAACCTGGAGAGGTGAAGGTATGCACTGGAGATAAAAGGAATGAAAGTCAGTACAAGCAAGACAGAGTACATGTGCATAAACGAGAGAGAGGAAGGTAGAATGGTGAAGATGCAAGGAGTAGAGGTAATGAAGGTGGATGAGTTTAAATACCTGGGGTCAACCCATGCAAAGCAACAAACGGGTTTCAAGAGTGCTTCAAGAAAGAAGCATACTAGCAAAAGTGAAGGAAAAGGTTTACAGGACAGTTTTGAGACCTGCTATGATGTATGGTTTGAAGATGGTGGCACTGACAAAAAGACAGGAGGCAGAGCTGGAAGTGGGAAAGCTGAAAATGTTGAGATTTTTCCTGGAAGTGACCAGGATGGACAGGATTAGAAATGAGTACATCAGAGGGACAGCACAAGTTCAGAAGTTTGGAAACAAAGTCAGATAGGCAAGGCTGAGATGTTTGGACAGAGGAAGGATAGCGGATGTACTGGACAAAGGATGCTATAGATGGAGATACCAGGCAGGAGGAAAAGAGGAAAATCACAGAAAACGTTCATGGATGTAGTGAAGGAGGACATGCAGACGGCTGGTGTTTCAGAAGAGGATGAAAGGGACAGGAAATGGATAGGATAAGCAATATGGATCTTGAATCTTGAATATGGGTAAAAAATAATATTTTTAGGCATGACAAGACAAGCTCTATGTCCTGAAATTATATGAGAAAGCAAAATGAGGCATATCACAAAAATTATTTTTACAATAGGTCAACATAAAATATTTTACTAATTATTTCATAGCTTATATTTAAAAGCAGCTGTTTTCCACATCAAGAGCTGTTGGAATTTTTGGGAAAATCCATAAATTCATTTTGCATATTTGTTTCTGGTGTTAAAAATAATAAACATTTCTCTCACAAAGGATAGTTTAGAGCATTGAAATGGGGCTCTACGAGGTTCTAATCCACAGTCAGTGTGTTACCCACAGTAGACAGCAGTAAGCACAACCCAAACAGGAGAGAACTGACTGGCAGAGAAATTTCCACTGCTTTACTTCCCACCAGGCAGTTCTTTGTGACAAGGAAGTAAAACTATTACACACCACCAGATTCCACTGAGAAAAACAGTGATGTCACCTCGTAAAACACAAGTTCTTTGTTTACTGCTGCCTCAGCTGATTATTGAGTGTTGGTGTGTGACCTCAGCATTTTAATGTAGTAGTTTGGATCAGAAATAGGTCACACAAAGTAGACTTACAACTCCTATTTCTACACTGGAAAAATCGCTGGTTTTGTTAGCTGAGCCTGGTAGCTTTGAAGAGAGTGATTTCTTTTTAGCGCTTTTTTTTTTCATAAATTAACAAACGTGTGTTGCCACACATAAAATATTAATATTGGGTAAATGTACTGTATATCATCAAACTTTGAATTATTATTCATGGTTAACCAGCACTGTCTCCTTCCAAGCTGAAGAAGAACAAGACGAGCTTAAAATGTGAAGTGAACACCAGGAAGAGGCTGCACGAGTCAGCGAATACAGTGAGGAGAGATGTGAGCCCCCCAAGCAAAAAACACAACATCAAACTATACTACAAAAATAATATTATCTAATTTATCTCATGAATCAATATACTGCCCAGCCCTAGTTAAAACTGTTTCTGAGCTTTTGCAATGACAACTAAGAAAACTTTTGTCTAAGAAGACCTGATGGCATTAAAAACACCTCAAAAAGTTGGTATTTTTTCTTAGTTTTACAGGTAGTTTTGAACTGTACGTCACAATGTGCAAATAATTTAGCTGTTAATGTATTTAATGATCATGCAGAGGACGAATTAAGCAAGTAACTTTGGCTGCTCCCTTGTATTTCCCCAAGGGGTCAACACAGCGGATGACATTAGGAGGGTTGCATCAGGAAGGGCATCCGCATAGGTGATTTGGCACAAATTTTATCCCGGATGCCCTTCCTGATGCAACCCTCCTAATGTAGAAGAGGGCTTGTGTCTCCACCTGGGCAAAAACCAGGGATCCTTCCTGTGCAGGGTTAATGTGCAAACAAATACAATATGGAATCACGATGTAGGCAGCAAATACAAACTTATCTAAAAAGAAAATGGTAATTTCAATTGCTCAGCCCTCTCCTGAGTCCTCTTACAAGCCTACAATCATTATTACCTGGGTGAATAACAATTAAAAAACATCCCCATACTTGATGACATCTCTACATCTATTTTAATGCAGGGAGTTCCCAAAGTTTTAACAAGTATTTGGCAATGGATTAATTTAGATTAACCCTAACAGATAAAGAAGAAACAGATGCCTTCCTTGGCTTCCTAATGTGAAATGTCAAAATGATGTTTACATATTTAATCCAAAATACACTCTGAGGAGGATGGAAAGCCACAGCAGGATGCACACCTACAGCATCCCATGGCTCAGGAGATAAAGTGAGTCGTCTTTTAATTAGAAGGTTTGTGGATTGATCCCTGGCTACTCCAGCCTACATGTTGAAGTGTCCTTTGACAAGATACTGAAAATGCTCCCGATGCATCTGAGTGTGCATGTGTGTAGGATAGTTTAATGTACTTAGTGGCACAGAAAAAAGCACTGTGTGAATTTGTGAATGCAGCTTGTAGCAGGCGCTATTAATGCTCAGTTAGAGTAGAAAAGTGCAACAAAAGTACCAGTCCATTTACCTATGTGTAAGTGGAGTCCCTGACAAACTGTTTGAAATTTTTTAAAACAGATGTAGCATACGGCATAATGATTAAAAAATTAACCAAATCAGTCTGAACCTGCTATTGAACATGACAGGCTCTTCTGGTACGTAGGTCAAGTTTTTTATTGATATACTTTTTTCTAAAACTTGGAATCAATTCCTAATTTTTTTAGAATTTATTGAGAAACAAGAATATAAATTTGCAACAGTATAATAAATATTGCAAAATTTCCTCATTATTAAGGTATAACTTCTTAAAAAATTATATATTTTTACCTTTTCACTGAAGTTTACTGTTCCAGTAGTATAAAAGTAACAGTGAGCTAAGCAGGGGGGATTTCATAAAAACATTTTAATACACACACACATGCACACAAAATAGTGCAAGTGATCGCAGATTTATGCATCTGTGTTGAACTGATGTTGTAGATACACCCTGACAGCAAATACTTCTGAAACCCTTTACCATAACTTGACATGCACCTTCCTAGAAATGTAACCACACATCACGCTGATGCAGCCAGAGGCACAGGTATGCACTGGTATAAAAGCTGACAACATCCATAGCCCCAACACACACGTACATACACACATAAATGATCCATATACTGTATAAAGAAAATCACACACAAAACAACAGAGAAATATCAAAACTAGTTAGGTTAAATAAATTAGTTTTTAAAAGTTTCTTGAAATTTTTAGTGGAATTTTCTTCCCTAATATTTTGAGGTAGGTTTCTCCAGGGTTTGGGAACATATATAGCACAAAATGCGACCCCTATTTTTCTCTTGACAGCGGAAGACCTGAGAGCTCACATTGGGTGTAAAGTGTCAGACTGTCAGAAATGCAGGATGGCCCAAGACCATTCAAGACTTTATAAACAAGCAAGAGTATTTTAAAATAAATTCTGCAGAATACTGGAAGCCAGTGTGGGCCTGCTAAAACTTGAGTGATGTGCTCTCTGTGTTTCATTTAGTTAATAATCTTGCAGTAGAATTCTGAATAAGCTGTAGTTTACTGATGCTCTTTTTTGGGAGGCCAGCAAAACTAGCCCTGAAATAATCCAGCCGGCTGGAAATGCATGAACACGTTTTTCATTTATGGCTAGTCAAGAAGGAAACAGTGGCACCCTCCTTTACCATGAGACACTTGTCATTAAGGAAGCATAAGAGTTAACTGTTCCAATACGGATTGCGATATATGCATCCCTACCACATCCGAGTTGTGCCCAACTGCGCCTGAGCATGGCAGTGATCACACTCGCTAAAATAAGTAGACTTTGGGGTTCAAAAGCATATTAGCAAAGTTTCTTTACTAATGGCCACAGCTCTGTGCTACAAACCAAGTCCATCATATCCTGGATACCCTTCTGTTATCTGGGTTCACTAACATTGGAAACCAGGATAAGCAGTCACGCGAAGGCAGTTATCAAGTCAATAGGTTAACCCAGGGTTTATCAATCCAGTTATAAGCACGTTCACGTGAAAGGCGTGGCACTGGCAGCATCTGACCAGTCAAAAGCATGGATAAATCTACCATCAGAAGAGCAGTTGATTTTACAAAGGAAGATAAAACTATAATATTCGAAATATATGTATCTATAACAGGTAAAACACTGTACAGCAGTACAGTATTAAAAGTGCTGTATGAATGTGTGCGTGTTTTAAGCTCTTGAAAAATCGACTGTATTAATAAAGCTGAGTCTACGTGAAGTCAGTCAGAAAAGCTGACAAAAACACTAACTGTGTGAGTTAGAATATAACAGTTCTGTCATTAAGACACAGGAGAATCTAAGAGATTACTGTTGTTATTCTATTAAATTAATGTTTAAATGCGTGTGAGACAGTTTCAGATATTACTCTTTCAGCTGCAGGCCCGTACTCTTTAGACGTCTGGAACACAAATAAAGAAAAGACATAAAAATAAAATTTTTAAATGTAGGTTTAGTCTATGCAAATTTGATTTAGACTACAAATCAGAAAAGTACAAATAGGCGCCCTTTTTTAGGATCATATATTGAGGCTTACAGAACAATAAAATCAATGTAAGGTTGCTTGCGGCCAACAGGAATAAAAGCTATAAAGTTTCTTTACGAAGTTATATTTATTATTGATGCTCAACTACTTTTGACGCTAATAAGAAAAGTGCAGACCTTCCTACTATGCACACAGAGGTCCGAGGGATCCTCCAGGATCGGTGATGGCATTTTCCAGAGAACTGATTGGTCGGCAGCAGGTGATTTTATACCTGTTCACCTCTAATCTGAACTTTAGGTTAGGTCTGCAGCATCATTTACCCCAAAGATATACTCTGGTAAAGCGTGGACCACCTTCGTAGTACTGAAAACCTTGAGTTAACCCTTAAGTTACCCAAATAGATGCATATCCAGCTTAAGTTTTGAGTATGGCTTCATCCCAGCCATTAGCTTATTGTGATAATACATAAGAATCGCCACAGGGCACATCACAATTTAATGTGTTTAATTTGCTGTAACTAGACCATAGAAATATTATTTTGATCTGTTAGTTTGTGTAGCCTATATCCACGTGACAACGAAAAGGACCAGGAAGTACAACCACGTGAGGATGACGTAGCCATCGTGCAGCTTTCCTTACTTATGATCAGTTTCTGCACACATGATAACGGGGAGCTAGCATTAGCAGGGGTTTGACACCAGAGCTAAGTGTTAAGTTAGCCCACATGGAAAGAAAACAAGCGCTTCCAACTCAAAGGTCAAACGTTTAACCCGACCTGGAGGTCGACCTACGGGTACCAGTCAGACACGACCCGGTGATACTGCGCAAAACAGCATCCTTCAGTGCAAAGGACACGCACGGCTCCTTTTACAATGGCGGCTATAAACTTACTGAAATAAAGCCGGTAGTCGGGAGAATTCGGGTGTCCTCTCTGCTCCGTTTGATAGTGCATCGTTTTTCTCAGATAAAACCGATGAGAAACAGCTGCTGCTTGTGTAATAACTTTGTTACTGGACGCGGAGAACGAGCCGAAAACTGTTACCAAACAGCCGACCGATGAGCGGAACATCAGCGGAATCATTATACACTCTGCGTCTTCCTTCGGTTCCTGCTTCCCGTTCACCACATGCACATCCACAACCGTGAAGCGCGGGCTTCCTGTCAGGGATTTTCAAATTAAAGGGCTTCACAGTTCCATAAATACATATGACATTGGGAGCATGACTGTTCATTAAGTTAATGGTGATCTGTGAGGCAGGGTGTCCTACTTTAAGTGGGACTGCACAGTTTTGATTCTCCGTCTCCTATATTGCAACTCAAGTGACCAGACCCCAACAACCTGAATGTGGGGCAAACACTCTGTTTGTGTGGGACAATGTGGGACACAGTAATCTGAAATTTGAAATGATTTTGGCTCCTCACCTTAGGGGTCGCCACAGCGGATGATCTGACTACAGGTCACTCACATCTTCTTCTGTCACTCCAACCCTCTGCATGTCCTCCTTCACTGCATCCATCTGCGGTCTTTCTCTTCTCCTCCTGCCTGGCAGCTCCATCGTCAGCATCCTTTGTTCAATATATCCACTGTCCCTCCTCTAAACATGTCCAAACCATCGCAGCCTTGCATTTCTGAATTTATCTCCAAACTGCTCAACCTGAACTGTCCCTCTGATGTACTCATGTCTAATCCTGGTAACTCCCAGCAAAACTCTCATCATCTTCAACTCTGCCACCTCCAGCTCTGCCTCCTGTCTTTTTGCCTGTGCCAAGATCAAAACTGCATCAATTACTGGACTGGCATTTAGCAATTAAATTAAATACATCTGAATGCCACTTTTTCATGTTTCTTAGTAAGTAACTACCATAAGGATATAGAAAGCTGAAGTTTTTTTCTCATGGTCTCATGCATCAGTCTTTATATACTCCTGTATTCTCTTTATTTCAATGTAATTTCAGTTGCTGTTCAGTCTGGTAAACATCTCTAGGGGGACATGCTAAAACCCGTGACAACCAGTGACGACGTGACGACCGTGATGCTCATTGCCGTGACAATTATACTATTACACGTGACAGTTTTTATAACGTGACGGCAATATATATTATATTTTTATGATAAAAATACATGAATAATAAAATCTGAAAAGCATATAAAAGTGTCATTTTATTCATGGGCAACATTTTTTACAGTAGTAAAGAGTGTCATCATCCGGGATATCATTTTCCTGGAGTCCTTCACACTTTGGATGAAACCGGATCTTGCATTTTGTGCACAACACGTATAGTCCGTCTTCAGGCATCCTACACTTACAAAATACTTTCAAGACGGATTGAAAACGGATTTATTATCGTACTTATTATTGTATTTTGATTTCCGGTCATATGCGGGGAACGGAGAAATTTCATGCTTTTCAAAACATTCGATCAAATGTTTTCACATATCTGAAGTTATATATCCTTGAGTAGTT
>VUQH01027903.1:1773-14693 GCA_015106775.1 Etroplus canarensis
AGAAAACAGAAAAGGGTGAATTTGAATGATTTAATTGTATTATATGGTGAATACCTCAACTCTGCTTCCTTCAACACATGTGTGTGAAGCTGTTAGCCACAAGGATGCAACCAAAAAACACCAGCCAACATCACCAGCCTAAGGCCATATTCAAATTTAGGTGAAACAGGCAATAAATCATAAAATAGGCTAGGCAGATGTTGGGCATGGAAGAGCTGTAGTTTGCATCTGCTAGAGTATAACTGTGATAAAGCTAAAAAGAGTTATTTAACCATTCACCAAAAACAACACAAATTTCACTTTTCACTGTATACAGCATTTCAGATACATTTCAGTCATCTGTCAGATATCAGTGTAGGTTCACAAAACATTTAATAAATGCATGGTTCAGAAATTAAACACAACCCCTGGCATTGAGACCTTGAAGTATGTGCAATCATGATTCCTGAAAGCAGTTATTAGTACAATTTAGACTGATGAGCTATTAACACATGTCAATGGAGATGATTGCTGAGATGCACATTTCCTCACCACCTGCTGCATTTGATTATCAGTGACAGAAAGGCGGAAACACCATTATGAACTTCAAATCAAAATCTTAATTTGAAAACTTTTCAAACAGGTACAGTATGTATAACAGTTTGATAAAGCTAATACACTCCACACACACTGTTTAAACAGTTTTCATTACTTGAGCAGAAGTTCGCGATTTTCTCTGATGAAGGAGCGGGAACAAAGTGTTTGAATTGGTTGCCAGTGATGGAGACTTGTAAAATTTAATGAGGCCATTTTCTACACATCCTATCTTTCTGCAGCAGCTGAGTGATGAAGCGTCATGCATGAACAAGGTTGATTAACAGAGGGGAGTTGCATTCAAAGCAAGGGTATGATGACTAATGTGGGGAGACATGAATTATTTGTTCAATTTCAGATTAAAAGTGCCCTCTATTATCAGAGATGATCATGAACTGCAAGACAATGTAGAAGCCAGAACAAGTGTGGATAGGGTCACTGCAGGAATAGTCCAAGATAATAGAAAAAACAGCAGTGTGCAGCAAATTACTCCTTAAAAGCACCCTTGTCTTCTCTATGATGTACATGTGAGTAGAAGAGAGGACATCAGAGTGATGCTGAGAACTCAGAGAGGACCCTGGTGTTGGCACATAATATTAGAAATGGTTGTAAGAGCTCTCAATTTTAAGGCATGATAGATAATGCCATTGCAATCAGCTTCCCATCACTATAGCTCTGCCTCTTACCTGTTCCATTACATTGCACTCATATTCTCCGTCAAGAATGCCCTTTTGGTTTTTACGAGTGTCATGCTATTTATGCATTCTGAAAACGTCTCCACAAAGCAGCCAACACAAAAAAGAAAAGACACAATCTATTAAAAGAAGGTTTTTGTGACAGCTTTGGGGATTTTTATTCATTCATTTTTTATTTTTGGAAAATAGCATACAATTAAAATATATGTGGCATGTGACCTATTGTGATATTTTTTAGTTACCAATTCCACCAAAGAGACACTAAAACTTCTAACACAGTTTAACCTGAATAATATTTTTTTGTGTAAAAAAACAAGCAAATATCATCTAACAATCCAAAATAACATTTCTGAGGCAGTAACTCTGGACATACTTCAGGACAATGTGGCCGAGCAAAGCGTTTGGGATAAATTTGAGCACAAGCCCATCAAGGCTTACTAGGAGCTGTCTCTGTGTCAAATCAGGCTCCATTCATTTGGCAGTGAGTGTGCTCTTTGATTGGTCTTTTTGGACACTGTTCTAAGTAACATGAGTCTGCCAAACCCACAACCAGCTGACCACTCCAAGGAGGATGGCCGTGTTTGACAAGAATGCCTTTAATGCTGGAAAATACACCATAGTTTCCTTCTGAAATAAGTAAAGGGTTTTAATATGACTGGGTAAAACTTGTTTTACTGTGTGCAGTCCTCTTAGGTTAAGCCCCTGTCACACCTTGAGGATTTAACCAGATGTATTAAAACACTAGCATACATAGAATTTTAATGTTTTTTTTTAAATTATAGATGTATACATAACATATTACTAATTTATATAGAACGTTTCGATAACTCATAGATAACAAGATATATAAGAGAGAGATAAAAATGCTGCCAAGAATTCTCCTGGCCATGGCCGAGGTTGTGGCCGCATAGAGGAACCATCATCACCCACACCCTCATCAACCTCATGGTCACCCTGTGATGGACATAATGCAAGTTCCAAAGCCTCTCAGGCATTGTCAGTGGCGCCATAGATTTTGACTTTGCTAATATGCCATTCAGTAAGTGCTGTGGGTCAAATACGTCTACATATGTCAATATGGGTTGATTTGCTATAAGTTACCAATAGTTTTAAAGCACATTACTCATAGGTTAGAAATAAGTTCTGGGTACGCTAGACATTATCTTCACTTATTTTGACTTATGAGTAACTTACAAGTAATGTGTCAATGATCTCATAATTTACCTACAACTTTGGCCCACATATGCAGGAACTTATGGGACATACACTGGCATACGTCAGAAATTTTGTGCATGCTCAAAATTTTTTGGTGACTTCGCCAGACTGCAACGTATACCAGTGTGCTTCAGCATGCTCTTAACTTATGCAAAACTTACCAATAACTAATTCAATGTACGCCAGCATAGTCGCTGAATTTTTCGTACACGAGCACACGCTGGTTAAATCGTCAAGGTGTGACAGTGGTTTTGTGCACCAAATTTCCTGGCATTACTCAAACTGCAAACCCAAATTCCAAACAAATTTGGACACTGTAAAATGTGAATACAGTAGTTCAGCTGACTTCAACTGAATGCAACAGAAAGACAAGATATGTATTGTTCAAACTGGTAAACTTTAGTGCGTTTTGGAAATATACACGCATTCTGAATTTGATTCCTGTGGCATATTCTAAAAAGTTAGGACGGGAGTGAGAAAAGACTGGGAAAACTGTGGAATTCTCAAAAAACACCTGGAACATTAAACAGGTAAGTAGGCTAATTGGTAAAAAGATATTAGTATTATGCCTAGGTATAAAAGAAATATTTCTGAAAGGCTCAGTCATTCACAAGCAACAATGATGTGAGGTTCTCCACCTTGTGAAAAACTGTGTGTAGTCCAGCAGATTATGATTCTCACTGTGGAACTGCAGGGCATTAAGGCAATTTCACCATCTGTAGTCCATAATATCATCAAAACATTCAGAGAATCCAGATAAATCTCTGCACATAAGGGGCAAGACAGAAAACCAACACTGAATGAACATGATCTTCTACCCCTCAGGTAGCACTGCATTAAAAACCAGCATCATTCTGTGATGGATATTATAAAGTTGCCTTGGGAATACTTTACAAAACTATTGTCAGTTAGCACACCGCTGCATCTACAAATGTAATTAATGACTTTACTCTGCAAAGTGAAAACCATATATCAGCAACATCTACAAATGCCACTGGGTACTTCTCTGTGTTCAAGTTCATCTGAGATGAACTGAATCAAAGTGAAAAACTGTGCTGTGGTCTGATGAGTCCTCCAGGATAAAGGGGAAAAGTACTATCCAGATTTTTATCAAAACAAAGTTCAAAAGTCTGCTTCCGTGATAGTATGGGGACATTTTAGTGCCCATGACATGGGTACCTTGCACATCTGTGAAGATATCAGTAATCCTAAGAGGCAAATCCAAGTTTTGGAGCAATATGTTTCCATTTAGAAAACAGCTTTTTCTGAGATGTCCCTGCTTGTTTCAATAAGACAACGCCAATTCTGCACGAGTTACAACAGCATGGCGTTACAGTAAAAGACTGTAGGCAAAAAGCTGTCCTGCCTGAAGTGCAGGTCTGTCTCTCATTTAAAATGTATGGTGCATTCTGAACCAAATGAATATGACAATGGAGACCCCCAGACTGTCAAGCAAATTAAGATTTACATCAAATAAGAATGGAAAAGAGTCTATCTTTCAAAACTTCAACATTTACTGTCTTCATTTCCCAGACGTTTAGATGAAAAGCTGATGTAACACGGTGGTAAACATGTTCCTGTCCCAACTTTTTTGCAATGCGTTGCAGGCATAACATTCAAAATGTGTGAATATGTCTTAAAATACAATAAATCTTATCAGTGTAAGCACTGAATAGCTTGTTTTTGTGCTGTATTCAGTTCAGTTCTGGTTTTACACAGCATTCAAACTTTTTGGAAATGGGGTTTGTATTTGTCTTCAGTGATGTCCAAGAATCAAAAATCTCAAATTAAAAGTTTTTTCTCCCATTTTTTTCTCTAAAAAGTGTTAATGTTCAATCCCAGGTATTTTTAATGTTTCATCCTTTATTCATAGTACAGTATGCTAATGCAATTTATAATGGTAATATGCTTTCTTGTTTGATCCAGAGTTCTAACTGTTAAGTTATTATTAGTATCTCCCTGTCATATTAGCACGATAGTGTGGCACTGGGGTGTCAGGTTTAGTAAAGAGCAGCATTTCATTTGAAATGGGAGGCTTTTGACTGTAACTCTGGAAATGAAGATGTACCTAAGGTTAGTGATGATGAGAAATTAGATTTGCTGCAGATCATTTAAAATTAGAAGCTCAGACAATATGAGCTCTGAATATTGAAACAGCCAATATGCTTGTAGCAGTCCCAAAAGAAGCCATAACTGATGAAGAAATCTAATAATTTGTACAGTAGTTGCCTGAGTTGCCTTGGTCTTGCTGCTATGAATGTTTAAGTGGTTTTCCAGGCAAGTTCTACAGTAACTTAGGAAGTTAGAATATCTCCCAAGTGATGTATTCCCCTGAAAAACCTTGGCGTTTAACTATTCTTGCCAGACATGGCTCAGGTGGTACAGTGGGCTATCCACTAATTACAGGGTTGGAGGTTTGATTAGCATACATGCTATGCTGTGTGTGTGTGTGTGTGTGTGTGTGTGTGTGTGTGTATGTGTGAGGCAGAGAGAGAGAGTGAGAGAGAGAGACCATGTACATTCACTGATGGGGAAAACAGAGGAGGTGCAACAACTTCCAAGAGAATGTCCTAAAACTCTTGGGTGCATCCAGAATTAAAAGGGCTCAAACTAAAAAGCCCCACTAAAAACACTGTGTGTACAACACTCAAAACCATAGTGCAACAAACAAGTGACTGTGATTAGGGATAACTGTAATTATGAGCATTTGCAGAATGAACATGCACAGAAGATACACAGCTGACTGTAAGATGACACAAAATCAACACAAAATGTAACAAATGATCAGATAGGCAGCAAAGACCTAATCATAATTACCACAAGAATTGTGGTAATATTGTTGTTATTGTGACTTTTCAATAATCGTGAATTATGCATATTCATTCTCATGTGATTTATATATGTGCAGCAATCTGGCCATTTACTTTATGTGCAATATGATCTGGGTATTTCCCACATACTCAAAGCAATTTGTAAACACATCTCTAATTTTGACATTGAGTAACAAAATCAAAGCTTTTTACTCTAAATTGTCTGCATCATTTTAAGTCATCAGTGTGATAAGAAACAGGATGCAAGCAACTCTGTGGGGGGTGGAGGTGATGATGATGGTGGTGGACTTGTCTGAGAAGCAGACCGCTGGGCCATTGATCTACCACAACACATCAGTCCAGCTCCATTTACACAACCAATCACATCCCCTGCTGATTGATGTGTGGATAATTGAGCTGTCACCAGGGTTTCCATGTTTCTCCTCTAGTTTGCTGCAGACTTTAGGAATTGTATTGTATTTTACTTTAAGTACATTTACAACAAAGGACATCCTAACGTGTATTTATGTCAATACTCTGCCAGACTCCTGTCAAGGAGACAGAGTGATGCTTACTCCTGCACTGAGAATGATAGACCACTAGCCTGTCCAGGCTAATTAACCTCAGGGGGCAGGACTCCATGCAACCCTGCAGGGCCAGCCTGCGTGGCAGCTGCTTCATCCGACATCAGTTAGTCAAAGACTTTACTCATTACTGTACTGTAGATGTAAACTTGAACTAACAAAATTATTCAGTTACTTTAGTGAAGAATATCTCTCTCTAGAGAGAAAGATAGAGCAGGAAAGACAGAAAGATTCATTTAATGGTGTGCAAAAGCATTGAGCCACCCCTAATTTCTTTATATTTTGTCAGGAATATGGGAAATAGATGCTACAATTTATTGAAACATGCTCAAAAATAAATAAAATGCATCATTATTCTTATTCTTTATTGTTCAACACAGCCTGAACTTGCTTAGGCAAGCTTTGTTGTGATTTCTTTGGGTAGTCTTCAGGAAGAGTACTCCAGGCTTCTTGGAAGGCATTCCAAAGTGTTGTGTAGTGTTTGTGTAGCTCTCTGTCAAGACAATCCCACACTACTTCAATAATTTTGAGGTCTGGGGTCTAGGGAGGCAGATCCATGACTGAAAGTGTTCTGTTGTGTTTTTTTTTTCTTATACAGGTAGGCTTTTACTGCATTGTGGCAGTGTGTTTGGCATCACTGTCATGCTGAAAAATAAAGCCATTGCCAGTCAGATCCCCAACAGCAGTGACTGAAATGCATCCTCAATCCATGACAGAGCTTCTGCTGTGTTTTACAGATAGCTACTGTTGTACCTCTCTCCTGACCTCCTCTGTACATGTTGATAACAATTTAAACCAAAAATTTCAAATTTGTATTCATCACACCATAAGACCTATTGATTTTTACCACTGATTTTCATTTCAGTTCTTGTGTAAATTGGTATACCTCTGCCTTTTCCTCCCTGCTTCTGGACAGCCACCCTTCCACTGGGACCATGTCTGATGATGCTTCAGCCAACAGTAGATAAATAACAGATGCATCTCTTAGGTCCTATTTAAGGTCTTTACTAGATTTTTTTACAAAATTTTTCTATGACTTTTAGATGCTGTTCATCTGCTGTAGATATTTTTTTAGGTCTGCTACTTTTTGTCTGCTATTTGTCCAGTTTCCTCCATTTTTTTTAAGAAGACACTATACACCATGCCAATATATACCAAGTTTTTGGCTCATAGCACCTTTGGGATCACCTTGTTGGTGCCAAAATACTATTTATGTTGCTCAAACTATGATAAATTTGGCATTATTTTGTAGATTCAACTAAAGAAATGAGAAGAAATTATATGCTTTTGCAACAGCCTGCTAGTAACAAAATGCATAAAGATGCAATTTAAAATTGCCTATAATTTCTTTGTTATGTGTAGGCACAGCACTGGTTCATAACTTGTGTTACATGCCTTCTTTATGCAGTCTGAAGTGGCTTAACAACCAAAAAACTAAATTTAAAAAATTCTCTTAAAATAGTCAGGTATAAAGACTAAACTGGAAATACGTTAAAAAGTAGACAAATGCCCAAAGGAAAATGTTGAAATACCTTCAGGAACCCTGGAGAACTATTGTTTCAGACCACTTTAAAAAAATTTCAAGAAAGTCTGGTTTCATGGAAGCAAAACATAAAGAAAAGAAGAGTAGCTTGAGACTTTTGCACAGTAGTGTATGTCAAAACATATCGAATACTTGACTTTTGGCTCTAACACCTAAAACCAACTACATACAAGTTGTTCATTTGTAAAACTGGGCCCAGATATTCAACTAGTTTGATGTGCTGTTGGTAGGGTCAATTTGTGATGAGCACTGCTTGCGAGCAAGAGATCTCCCATGAGGAAAAATGGAAAAGCAAATTCCTGTTAGCCAGTTTCTGAGAGCCAATTTAGCAAGCCAGGGATTGGACTGCCAAGGTCTCCGCCTTTGACTGCCACCCAATCCACCCTGCACCATTGGGACCTATTTGAACCGCTCTCAATCTGCCTCTTCACCCAGGACCTGTTTGCCTGGGGAGACCTTACCAGGGACGAAGTGAGCCCAACAACACCCCCCATGGAGGGGTAATTCCTGTTAGTACAATTAGTATCTTTGTTTATGTATGTATTATATATCTTGTAAGACAATACTGTGGTTTACTAATGAACGTGGGCGCTTGCATTTTCCACGTGTAAGATAATTAGAATTACTGTAACTGGAAATCAAGTAAACATTATGCTATATGAGAAATATTAGAAAGTACAAGTAAACCAGTACGATAACTTCATGTAAGTCATTCATGCAAGTAAAGCATAAACATTTACTGTTGGAAGCAACTAAAAATTGGTAGTAGGAAAGGCTTGTCCCTCCACTGCTGACACACATCTACTGTATCTACATCTGCTCTGTTCAGTGAATGGTAGTGAGAATAGAGTAGCAGCAAACATGAATGAGCACATGCTCAGTGTTATTCTTTGGTTTGTTAACCAGACAGGGGCTGTGTATAATAAAAGAGAGAAATAAAAGACAAAAATCTCGGCTATCTGAATGATCATTTTACATGAAGAATAACCAAAATCAAAGTGCCTTTGTTGCCTTTAACTTATTTGTATGATGAGTTTTTAAAAAGTGTTATAATTCTTTTTAAAAAAAAAACCCAAAAAATATATCACTTTAATTAAACTGAAAGTCAGTGTCCTTCAGCGCCCCACTTTCTTTCTTTGAAGCATCGACTTTTATATTACCCGTTCCAAGGAGTTTTTACTTGTTTTGCTGATGTTGCGTTTTATGTGAGGACCCAGTTATCTGGTAAACCTGACTCTCCTCTTTTCTTGTCTTCAGATAGGGTCCTATCCTAGAGAGCTCTTTTAGTCTTTAGACCACTTCACCATTTTTACTGCATGTGTGTACCTGGTTCCATTTGAATTGTGTATTTCAACTTTTATCACTGACTTTTTCCAGCTTTGTGTGCTTTTTATATTGTGTTTTTCAGGTACTTAACCCCTCAGAATGCACTGGGTAAATAGAAATTCTGCTCCGATATTTTGGATGGCATTGACACATTCAGTATCAAATTATACATTTTTCTGGAAGTTAAAAACCTAAGTGTAAGCTATTTGAAGATACCAAGTCAACAGTTCCTTATTTAAAAATAATAATGATTAGGCAGCAAAATTTTAATTTCTTACTTCTTTTGTTGTTTGCAGTTGTCTAACCAATATGTTTTCTATACTGTCTTGAGAACAAAACTCTGTTAGTGAAAAAAGGACATTTAGTTTTAAGGTATTAATACTATCTTGAATTCTTTAGCCTAGTTGTACCGATCTAAATGATTTCCTTTCTGGCCCAATGTTATCGCCTTTTTTATTCATGAAACCTTGTAGTGGTCGTTCCTTTGGTGCAGTTTTTAGATTAAAAAGCAGAGCAATCATCAATGTGGATCTAACCAAAGCTCTGTAAATATTGTGATTATTATGTAAATATGAAGACTTGCTAAGATGACACGTCAAAAGCTTCAAACAAAATGCAACACAGAGACTGCAACAAAGAAGACAGAAAATCAAAATGATTTTCTTATTTATGCTTTGTTCTGGTGACAACTAAGCCAGATGGCAGTTTACAAGTGTTTTGGGGAATTTTTCCCAGCTAGAATTTACATGAGCCCTGTCACAGTGATAATGAAAATGGGTTTTCTCTGTAGTCTGAGTAGTGACACTTTACAGAGCACATTAGCACATGAGAACCTCCTATGGTTTCTTTCTGTCTGTGAATGGCCGAGCAGCAGGTTAACGATGCCCACAAGGCTGCTGCCAGAGTATTAATAATTAAAGAGGCTCAGCATCTCTCTTTTTGCATTGTTCCCTCTCATGATGGCCATGAGCTACTTGATTATCCTTTTCAGCACCGACTCGGCAAGATTATCATCTGCTGCCCGCTGTTACAGCAGCCATCATCTAAAAGCTTGCTTTCCAGCAAAATGCATCATTGCTCTTAGGCAATGGCAGCTTCATCAGAAAACTCAGCCATGCACCGTGATAGCTTGTGATAATGCTTCAACACAGCAGGCAACAAACACTGCTTTCTACTTCCTTCTCTAAACAATTGAGTAGCGGACCTGGTTTATTACAGCTAGCCCTAAATATTGACGTCATTATTTTTGATTTTTTTGTCGTTATTTTGACAAACCCCAATTCCAAAAAAGTTGGAAAAAGTTAGACATTGTGTATAATGTGAACAAATACTATGAGTTTCATATCCTTTTCAACCTATAGTCAAATGAATACAGCACAAAGACAAGATGACGTTCAAACTTATAGGCATTTTTTTTAAATATACACACAGGTTCCAAAAAATTTGGAACAGGAGCATGTTAATCCTCTGTGCTACATCACCTTTTCATCTAACAACACTCAGTAAGCATCTGGGAGCTGAAAACACTAACTATCGAAGTTTTGCAAGTGGAATTCTTTCCCATTTATGCTTGATGGTTTTGTGAATTTGTTTAACAGTCAGGAGCCTCTATTCTCATATTTTCCACTTCATAATGTCCCACACATTTTTAGAGGGAGACAGATCTGGACTGCAGGTAGGCCAGTCCATTAAACTGCACTCTTTCACTGCAAAGCCATTCTGTTAAAACAGTTGTTGTGATGTGGATTGGTTTTGTCTTACTGAAATAAGCAGGGACCGCCTTGAAAAAGATTCATTCAGTGGGACGCAGAAATTTTTCCAAATCATGTCTGTACCCCTCAGCAATGACATTTTCACAGATATGCAAGTTGCACATGCCATGCACACAAATACACCATGAAACCATCACATGCTGGCTTTTGAACTTTGCAGTGATAACAATGTGGATGGTTCTTTTTCTTATTTGCCTGGAGGACTCAGCGGCCATTATTCCATGAACAAATGTGGGCTCATGAGACGACAACAACACATTTTTCACTTTTAGTGATGAACTCAGGCCAAGAGAAGTCAGCAACGTTTCTGGATATTGTTAATACAAGGCTTTTGCTTTGCATTGTAGAGTCTTAACTTACATTTGTAGATACAACAATATACTGTGTTAACTGACAGTGTTCTCAAGCCCACATTGTAATATCCATCACATCAATGCAGTGCAACCTGATGGATTGAAGGTCAAGGCCGTTCAGTGTTGGTTTTCACTCATGTCCCTTATGTGCAGAGATTTCTCCAAATTTTCTGAATCTTTAGAAGACCTTATGGACTGTAGATGATAAAATATATACATTCATTACAACTGCACATTCAGAATGCTGTTCATAAACTGTTAAACTATTTGCACATGCAGTCTTTAACAAAGTGAAAACTCTCACACTTTATGAAACGAATGGCCCTTAGCAGTGCTCCTTTTATGCCCAGCACTGGAACTATCACCTGTTATCAATTAACCTACTTACCAGTGAATTTTTCAAGGTGTTTTTTGAGCATTCCATAGTTTTCCCAGTCTTTTTTGCCTCATCACAATTTTTAGAATGTGTTGCAGACATCAAATTCAGAATGTGTTATTTTCAGTTAATAAATAAAGTTTATCAGTTTGAACATTAAGTATCTTCTGTTTGTACTGCATTCAAATGAATACAGATTGAAAAGGATTTGCAAATCACTGTATTTGCATTTTACACAGCATCCCAACTTTAATAGAACTGGGGTTTGTACAGTCAAACTAACTCATACAATACTGAAGATGGAGTGGGTTAGGTAGACAAATTGTTTACCAATATGACTTTAGACTGGGTTGCATTTATATGAATTTTCTTACAGGCAAAGAGCTGTAGATCTGTCCAGTACGTTAAAGCTGTTCATCAAACCAGCTGCCAAACTTGACCTAAAAGTCCTAATGTTGGCAAGACTAGATGTAAGTCATTTGTTTTTCTATATACTGTGATCTGCTGGATGCTGGCAGCCTGAAAATAAATTACTTGCCCAGACGAAATTGAGACAGAATCCAACAAAAGCGATCAGGTGGCAAAGAGTCAGTTCATAGGCAAAGATGAGCCGACCTCAATGGGTTACTGAGTGGCTGCATGTGGTGAATGGAACCTGACAATAAAATGCTAAGAAGCTCTCAGGAAGAGTACACAGAATACCAAACTGAAAATCTTCGGTTTATTTAAGTTGCAGATATATTTTATGAAAACAACTAATTTTGGTGTTTTTTCAGCAGGGGTTTTATTGGCAAACACATGAAAGACAAAAAAGAAGTCCACAGAGTAGTGGTTCTGTGAGGCAGTAATAAGGTCGGGTTAAGGTCATCACACTAACATTCTCACAGTGCTGTTGCTAATGTTCAGCAGGTTTAAGGTTTATATTCTTAATTTGCAAGCCAACATATTAACATTTACTGGAGGCTGATGGGAACATTATGAATATTTCCACAGGCAAAGTTTGAAGCGATAATGATGTTGGAGCATCACCACAATTATTATGAATCATCTCAGGACCATTTTAGATTATTTAATGTTTATTGTGTAGTAATCTGAAAATGATATTTAATAGGGGCTCACAGATATATCATGAGTTCTGCAAATAATTAGTAATAAAACAAAGATGAGTTGCCATTCACATCTGCTTCCAAAAGAGTGTCATGTTTTATTTCAAGCACCTCCCTACTTCTCTCTCTTTTTGTGTCTCCTGCACTTCCTTGCAATGTCTCTCTTGGTTTGTTTATGTGTGTTTTCTGTCTTGCCTTTTATCATTTCATATTTTATTTCAAAATGTTACTTACCTTGCATTCCTCCAGTGTTTTTGTCTCCTATCTTTTTCTTGTTTCCCGGCTTTGAGATTTTCTGTCCTGCCCTAATTGTTACCACCTGTTTCTTGTCATACAAGCAGCCCTCTGTGCATTTATATATAGTTTTGTCTCTCTCTCAGCCTTTGTTAGTCTGTCTGTTTACCCACCTGTTCACCTGTCTGTTTCCCTCGCTGTGCTCTCATTGT
The DNA here is from genome assembly GCA_015106775.1 of Etroplus canarensis. NCBI lineage: Eukaryota > Metazoa > Chordata > Actinopteri > Cichliformes > Cichlidae > Etroplus > Etroplus canarensis. The sequence goes on from VUQH01027903.1 coordinate 14,573, forward strand.
GTTTGTCACCAGATTTTGTTTTTATGTTTCCTATGTCTGCTAAGGATTTTTGTATTTCTTTGCCTATACTCTTTTGTACCTACTTGCTAAACTGGGGGGGGGGGGGGGGTTTTTTCACCAA
>VUQH01027918.1:2716-20809 GCA_015106775.1 Etroplus canarensis
CAGAAGCAAATTCACAGGGGCATACACAGAAGGAGAGCACACACACACACACACACACACACACAGAGTAAAGCACACAAACTCCCTCCCCTCATTCATTCTACTTTTCTGTCACTCTCACCCCTTCCAGCGCAAATTTACTAAGACCCTCTCTAGACTCTGGTGCTGAAGTGCGAACCGGACACATTCAACTGTACTTAACATGGTGAGAGCTATTCAGTCTTTTCTGCTCCACAGACAGACTCTAACCTCCTTTCCAAAATGGGACCCTCGTGATCTGCGGTGCCAGGCATCTTCAAGCATTTAGACTTTGCACCTGTATGGGAGGAAATACATATTGGTAAAAATAATATCATTGGAAGTTAACAGGCATTTAAGCATCCAGTTAATTTTAAACGTCACCTTTTTGAAATCTGCTGAAAATCGCATTTTTGAGAAAGTTTTCAAACTCAGCCATAGTTTACATTTCTAAATTTTTACATAAAACAAATATATGTAGAAATTGACTTTCTCTTTACTCCTAATTTGGCTTCTTTCCACCTTCTGTCTCTGTTTGGTGTCCCTACTTTTCAAACCAGTGGTGATATTAATTATTCAACAGCTTGTCTTTTAAGCTATGACTTTCCTGAGCTTTTCACTACATACCTAGATTAACTGAAATAAAACACACAAAAAATATCTTTGAATATTAGCCAAACTATTCTAAATATTGTTCTGGCTGTGACTGAAAAAGGAAAAACGTTAAGCTGACCTCCAAAAATGTCAAGAGAGGTTCTTACAGAGCTTGCATTTACATAAACACACACTCTTCCTTATTCAATATCTCTCCTTCTTTCTCTGTTTGTCTTTCAGCGTCTCTCACTCATCCACTCACAAAGCCATGGCGCTTGAGCCCATCTGCGGTGGTCTGTTCCTCGCTGATTTTTCAGAGGTCAGGGGCGTGATGTCCATCCACAACTCCTGGTTTCACAAAGGCACATGCAAGAATTGCGTTTGGACAATCAGCGCCGAACCTCCATACTTCTCTTGGTCAGTGGTAAGTTTGCATACTTGGAAACTCAAGTGCATCCCCTATTTAAAACAAATTCAGGTTCAGTCCACTAAGGCCGGGGAGTGAATAGTGTGGTTCCATCCAAAAATCTCTTCTCCACTTGCTGAATCTCAAACAAAACAAAAAAAAATGAAACGATCGTAAGACCATAAGAGAAGAATGAGCGGGAAGCTAAAGAGAAAAACGAAGAGAAAAGAAACGCAGAGAAAGCTCTAACTCATGCTTGTCCTCTGTGCTGGTGACACCATGATGAACGAAGGGGTCACCACCCAGGGGCAGGCTCGTCCAAAGGGAGCCAGCGATGTGACCTTGTACAAAAGAAGAAGTGGGTCCCCCAACGGTCATATGGATCAAAGAAGACAAAAGCCTGAGATGATAACTCAGCACAGCAGTGGAGCACATTATTATCAGACACATGAGCAGCAGCGGTAGTAAATTTCACTGAGTTGGAGGCAGGGGGGCCTGAAAACGAAAAAGTAAAGCTCTGACTCGCCCTAATCTGATTTGCCGTACGCAACATTTTCTCTTTATCTAATTCGCTCCGTGAGGCGTTTTCTCTTTCTGTGGGACCCCGTCTTTATCCAAATGATGTGGTCTTTGGTGAGGCCTAGTCTATTCATGGGAACCCCATGTGCTGTGTGCCCACCATTGAGGTGCAGAGTAGCATGGCCACAAAGGATGGCAGCATTTCAGAGAGTCCTTCCCTTACAGTTGAAGTCTCTGTTCAGAATAAAGTTTACAGTTAAGTCACAGAACCAGAAAATCCACCAAATGTAGTAAAATAACATAAAAAGTGAAAAAACTATTTAAATATGGCCTAAACTCCTAAAATAAATAGATAGAATTTGTTATGTTTGAATGGTAAAGTGGAAAACATTTGACATAGCTCTTATTCATATCTTCTAAGGAGCTCAGAAGTAAATGCTTTTTATCATGGATTACAATAAGACCTAATCTTTAAAACTTTTGCCAGCGAAAGTTACTTTACTATAAACTTTGTTAGTCTTGAATAATACCTGTAAACTAAATGTATTCTATATTTTCCATTTCAAATGAAAATACTATGCTTCAAATTCATTTCCATGAAATGCTGGTATTAAGAGGCCTGAAGGCCTAAACTTTTCTCTTCAGATCCTACACAGGATACTGAAGGATCTAACATCTAAATTTAACTGCAGTTAATATCAGCTCAAAGCAAAACAAAAGCAAACAAAGAGAATAAAAATCAAAAAGCAATGACAAAACAAATATACACAAGAGGACAACAGTGCAGCAGCACTCAGTATTTGGACCCTTTGGGGCCTAAAATCTGGATCAAGAATTACAGCAAAAAGCACATGATGAAGTCCCTCTCAGCCACAGAGCGTTCATCCTTACATGTGCGATGGACATCTCCGCCAATCAGTCTCCCGCCCTCAGTTCTGGGCCGAATTTTAGCTGCATCGCTGTCGACGATTGACCGCACTTGTCCCACTTCTCCATCTTTCACTCTATCTGCCTCTGCCTCCTCTGATCCTGCGTCCTTCTTCCTCTCCTTCTTCAACCCTTTCTGTCCGGCCCTCCCTCCGCCTTTACATTTCCTTCGCCCTCTCTTTCTCAATTTCCCCGCCCTCTCTCTCTCTCTCTCTCTCTCTCTCTCTCTCTCTCTCTCTCTCTCTCACTCTTTCTCTCATTCTCTGTCTCTCGCTCTCTCCCTCTCCTCATTTCATGCAGCACTGGGGTTACCTAAGAGACTGGGCCTCAATGGAGAAAATCTCCTTTGGTACAATGAAATGGGTGAGAGGCAGAGGGGAGGGGGGAGAGAAATGGAGGGTCGGCGGGGACTGGGTAGAATGAGGGGGTGCTGGACATAGGAGGGGAGGGAGAGTTGGAGGGGGGTGAAAGTAGAGGTAAAGATAGTGGGATGCAGATCCGTGCAGGGATGGAAGGGGGATACGAAATCCCAAAAATTGAATAAGTGGCTTCGCTTGTGTGATTTCGCCTCAATGGTCAGTCTTTTGCTGGTCGCCTGCGGTGCCCCCCACCTGCTCTCCAGTCAGCCCTGTTTGCTGAACTCACAAAAACACACAATCATTTTGTAACATTTCAAGTAAACGTTTTTAAAAACCTTTTGAGAAAATTGCCCTAGTAAGATGAAGCGTTCTTTTTGTTAAAGGAGAATTAAAGTTTCACCTCAGTAAATTCTTTGTAAAATTGCTTTAAACAAAGTTGAACGCCATTTTGATAACCATGAGATGGGAGACCTCAGTGTCAGTGGTCTCCATTTTGTTTGTTTATTTGTTTCTTTGCTCTCAGCAGGGATCACAGCTCTCTTTACAAAGAGTGTGTTTCAACAGTATAAACCCTCTGTTCCTCTGCATAGTGCAGACCCCATTCACCACGAGTAATTACACTGTTCCTCTTACAGCTATTCAGTGTCTCTCTCCAAGTGATGTTCCCCCCCAAAAAAGAAGACAAAACACACACAACCTTGTTTAGAGGTTAGTTACTGATTAGCACAGAAACTGTTGCAGTTCATTTTCCTGGTGCACCTTATTGAGCTCTTCAGCGATTCTTTTCAGTTTGTCGTTTGTCTCTGGGTTGGCAAACAGATCCCCCGCTGCTCAGCTCTGTGTCTTTACAACTCTCCCCCCCAGCCCCTTTTCTCATCGGAGGATGTGAGAAAACAATGGGGCTAATAAAAGAAGCAGAGAGATAATTACAGCACCGCAAAGAAGTTAGCGCTCCTACACCCTGAACCATAAATACCAACGATGTAAAACTGGATATGTGGGTGACTTTAAGGTGTCTTTTTACACACTTTTCTGTGCCAATAACGACAGCTTAGTCTTATTCCCATGTATGTCCTGTGTAAATGCCAGGGTGAATCTGGGATCTCTGTGATAATGACTCTATCAGGCCCTGATACCCAGAGGCCCCTGCTGAGGGAATGGATCCAAAGGGATTGGGGTGTTAGAATGTGGCACAGGAGGTGGCAAAGTTGGGATGGGGGCGCTGTGTGTGTGTCTGAGTATGTGTGTGTGATTGAGAGAAGGAGGGGAGGAAGGGGGTTCAGGCAGATTGTCCATGGTGCTCACCCCTCCGGGCGGGGCTGAATGAAGTTATTTCCAGGCCCCTGTCCATCTGTTACCGTGGCAGCAGTGGTGACCAAGGTGTTGCCATGGCGAGGTGGACACAAAAAGGCGTGGCGTGGGAACGAGTCCAGGGGTCAGGAGTAAAGGGCAGGAGGTCAAGGGTCACAGCCAGCTGGACAGCACACAAGAGGAGGCCAGGGTGAGAAAAGAAGGAGGGAAGGTTTGATTTTTTTCCCTTTTTCATTCTTTCTTCTCTGGTTTTTTTCGATCTGGACGGAGACGTCCGGAGAGTGGACACCACTGGACATTAACATTGAACTGACATGGTGAGATGAAAAAGGGAGGGGGTTGTCGAGGACGAAGGGAGTGAGAAGGGCCATGGGGTTCACAGAACAGGGCCCCCAAATGTCCAGTCTCTGCATATTAGGCCTTAACTGGTGTCTAATCGCGCATAGCATTTGACAGGCAATTGACTCTGGTCAATGTACACGCAAATGCAACTATTGAGAGGATGTGGCCGGCTGCATGTGCGGTGTGTGTCTGTCTGTGTGGCCACAGTCTGCACTTCAACCAGATAAGTCATACGTCGAGAAAACAAAAGGCCTTTTGGACTACATTTCATTCGGTCATTTTAAGCTCAAAACTGCTCACAGACAATAAGACCAGCTGAAGGGAGGTCATGAATTAAACTTATCTCAGCATGGGAAAAACATTTTCTAAATATTTTCCCATCTCATATCATTTCCTAGAACTTTTCTATCATACATGTTTAAAATACTGCATTTGTTCTGTGACTTTGAATAGTAAAAGTGCATGGTCAGTAATTTTTAAAGTTTGAAAATTAATTAAAGTTGATTTGTAATAAAATAATTTGCTTGTAATAGGCCACCACCTGGTAACTACTGTTTGCACAGCTAAGACACACAGTAATATTCCTGTTTCACAGGCTGAAATTGTGAAAAAATAAAAGAACTTCGGCTAAATATTGGGAATAATTGAATGCTGGATGAAGGTATAGTAAATAATATATATTAAAGCACACACAAAGCCACTACATTTTTGCTTTGGTTGTAAATGTCATGCTTATGTATGTTTTTGTGTTTTTAAATATATCTGTTTGGTTACTTATTTTCAGTGTCCACTGAAACAAAGCTTTTATTACTCTTTTAAAAAATGAACTTGTGTTGGAAAAACCATGAATCAAAACATAAAATGAAGTAGAGGAGAAAATTTGACCTTCAGTTTTAATAGACTCCCTGTTATTTCACATGTATCTTTGCCTGGTAGTTTTCTTCTTAACCCTAGTACTGCAGGACCAATATATTGATGCCCCAGATAAGTTTCGTGTACTTCCGGTTGTCTGTATATTGATCACTTCTGGTGTTTTCATTCACTGCTGGTCGTCTTGCTGGTCGTATAGCTGGCAGTACTAGGGTTAAAATGGGCATGTAGTAACCAAATGCCCAGCCCAGTAGGATAGGACATTAAGCCGTTTTAGCTTGCCAGCTCCCGAGTCCAAAGTCTGTGTGATGTTTGATACTGCTCATGCAAAAACAGCTAGTCCAGCTGATTCAAAAAAAGCCAGTATCCTCGCTCCTTCACGCTCTATCCAGGCAGCTCCTTCACCTACACCGGAGTATTTACATTAGAGAGAATACTCCTGAACAGAACCGGACTCTCTGCTGCTCCCTGCATGACAGAAAGGACAACATCAAACAATGCTTTGACCTGATTCTCCTGGTGTTGTCTGGAGTTCATGTGTGAAAACGGCCTAAGAAGTTTCTTTTCTCCACGTTCTCTACATAAGGATGAGGTGTGAAAATCTCACAGTGCAAATAAAGAATGCACATGTGAGAATGTGTCCTTTATTCACAAACTGCTAGTATTCAAGACTCCAGACTACTACTGTATAGGCTGGCTCTTATGGTTATGACAAAAGGGTGGGTACACCATTTAATACACGATTCACTAAGCCAGACATTAAAAAGGCATTAGATTGGTATAAGTAGGGCTTGCATGAAATAAGGTTTCCATACAGATGGGGTTGAATAAAAGGTCATTTGATTTGTTCACTTGGTAAACTGGTGTTCATATGGACTGGACTGGCATTTATATTGTGCTTTTTTAGTCCAATTGATCACTACAAGTCACATTTAAACATGCAGTGCTTTATTCCATATACTTTAAACACCTCTCAACCACAGCCAATTTAGAATCACCAATTAACCTCACTTGAATGTCTTTAGACTGTAGAGGGATGCCTGAGTACCTGAAGGAAACTCACACAGGCTCATGGATAACATGCAAACTCTTAAGAGAAAAGCCCCAGCCTGGGTGGGGTTTGAACCACAAACTCTTCTTGTTGTGGTGCTAACCATGCCTTTCGAGATGTTCTGTGATACAACCCTTATATGACATGATACAAGCTGGCACTTTAATCTGATTTTAAATTCTCGTATGCCAGCAGAATTGGCAGACATCTGCAATCTAAAAAATATAAAAAATAAATATGTGCTCGGTTCCTGCAAGACATTCAATCTCACACACTTTTGGAATTGAAAGTGCTAAGGAAGGGATGTCAGCAGGTCAGAACTGGCCCTCCCAAGGCTTCAGTCTGGCCCTGTGGATGGCTTTGCAACGTGTGCACACTGTAGAGAAGTCTTTAATGATTCATTTAAAAAAAATGAAATGCATTGCTATTCCTTGGTTTTTGATCCTAACATAAATACACAAGAGTGAAAATATATGAGTTTTTAAATAAAGAAGTAAAATTTTATTTTTTATATTGATTCCAAAATACATGTCATGTGAAGGGCTTTGTGCATTTGGAGATCTACTCTCAGCTGCAGTTTTTTGCACATGTAAGGAGACTAATGGAATGTGGAAAATACACTTTTCTTGGAAGTCTCAGTTTATTAATCATCTCCTTCCTTAAATGGAAGTCTTATCAAATGTGAGCATTTTTAGAATGTACATGTACTGTTTTTTTCTATAGGTCATTGTGCAGTGTTATAAATAGATGGGCCCACTTGAGATCACATTGGGTTGTATGAACTAAAAGGAGTTTGACTCTCAGTAGCTATCAGCTGTGGCAGCAATGAAGAGCGAGAGATTGAATCGTCCATCTGCCCCATAGCTAACCGAAATAGACGGCAAAACTTGAGCCGCATCAGTGGATAACACATTATGACAACGTGGATAAGAAGGCGCTTACAATGCAATTACACACACAAGAACACACACAGACCCTCACACATATGCAGAGTAAACACATAGGGCCCCTTTAGACTTTAATAGTTGCTGGGATGAAGGGAGTGCAGGATCCATACTCCTCCACAGCCCACATTAATAGGATTAGGAGCAGCCTCGGGAGAACATGGCAGCCCAAGTCCAATGCTCCGTTTGACACCTTTTGTCCATAAGCCCTGAGATGCAGATCACAGCAATAGGATGAGGGACAAAGGCTTTTGAACATTGTGTTGTAGCTACAAATATATCCCGATGGGAGAACGCTGAGCGTCAAGTTCCACAGCAGATAAAATGAACAGACAGCAATTTTGACAACTCAATCTTGTTTTTTTTAAATGGAGAAGCCCTGTTCTCTCTATGCAAATCAATAAAATGTCTACCAGTGAAGGATTAATTGTTATAGGGTGTTTTTTATGTTTAACTGAGAGAGAAAAGTATTGGATAAGTTTCTCAGATCTGAGGTCTTTACTTAAAGTGAGAGTCTAGCTGATCCTTTTGTTGGAAAATGTTATTTTCCAACAAATGTTATTGAACAGGACAAATGTTACTTGAACAGGAAACTCATAGTTTGCTTTTTAAAAAATTCTCCCTACAGTATTACATATATTCATGTGGTCTACTTTTACCTATCATGATTATTGAATGTGAGGAGAATATTGTTCAGTTTGGCTTTTATTTATTCAGTTATTTCAAACTAGCCATAAGAAGAATAACTTCCTGCATACCACAGAAAAGACCCACCACATACCACATGACAATAACAGCATAATTGATAACTGGATGTAGGTTCCAGCTCAACCGTGTAATTTCAACAGTGGATTAAGGAAAAACTAAACAGAATATGATTACAGTTTTTCTCACTCATATAATTCACAGCAGTGTTAAATGCAAAAAAGCTGCATGTTGGTCAGAGAACTCTTGTTTGAAATGAGTGGTTTTAGTTAGAGGTTTGTGTCTAGAGTCTGAGTCTAGTCTGAGCTGCTGCTCTTGCATGCTGAAAGTTGCCAGATGAGGTGGTTTGGACATCTGACTAGGATTCCTATTGGACACCTCCTAGGTGAGATGTTTTGGACATGTCCTACCTGGAGGAAATCCTGGGGCTGACCCAGGACAGGCTGAAGAGATTACATCTCTAGCTTGGGAACACCTTGGTGTCCCCCTGGAGGAGCTGCAGGAGGTGGTATGGGAGAAAGAGGTCTGGTTGTCTCTGCTTACACTGCTGCCCCCACAACCTGGATGCAGTTAGGTGGCAGAAGATGGATGGATGATGAGTTCATCACTTTCTGCAAATATGTTACCTATAAAAATTCAGGGGTGATGAGTAAATATCCCACTGAAGCTGACGGATGGAGTATGGGGTGGTGGAGGCACTGACATGTCTGAAGGAGGGATTTTGGAATGTTGCTGTTTAAATTAGAAGTGTGTTTGGTATATGAGGATAGGAGAGATGTATGTTACGTATGTGTGATGCAGTGTAGCCTCCATTCAATTTTTCTCCATTTATAGTTGCATGCCTAGGGAGAACTGAATTGTGATTGGTTAGATTGCGCTACAAGTTGGGGAGACCTTTGGCAGTGAAAAACATGTAGAAAGTCTCAGTCATCTCAGAATCTTACTTCTGCCACCAACCTCACTTTGCTAAAAGGTCTAAATTACAGTGAGTGGACCAATGTTAATACTTTTTTTAAGCGAGTAGAAATGGTGGATAGGCAGCATGAATGAGTTCTTGGTTTGAACAGGCTGTTTGGCTGGGCCTTTCTGTGTGGAGATTGCATGTTTTTTCTTCTCCAGGTTTTCTCTATATGCTTCAACTTCCTCCTTTTAGTTCACATGATTTATGTTTTCTTTTGTTGTTCTAAAGTGGCTGCAGGCCTCTGTTAGTCCAGTGATAAACTGATGGCTTGTCCTGGGTTTGCAGCACCTTTTCCCAATGTTAGCTGGTTTAGCTCAAGTCCATTGCAACCCTGGATGGATAATAGGTGGATAGACATTGTGATTACTTGGATGTAAGGCCATTTTTGTGTGCTTGACACTGTCAGTCAGTATTATATCACAAACTGAAAAAGAAATGTTCACATACTGTACTTTGAGAGTACAGTAAAATTAAAGTAAAAATATTCATGTACAATAAATCTGTTGTTGACTGTGGAAACAATGGTAACATAAACATATGATGAACAACACTTAAGTATAAATCTGAACCCATGGTGATCCTTCCTTTTTTGTGAAGTATGAGTACCTCTGGGACAAATGACATGGTACAGAAAATTTGGTTTAATCATAAAATTACTAGCTCACAGTGGTTTTGACCCTTGTGTCAGCACTATCTATTACTTTTTTATCTGAAAGATACACTATATTGGCATAAGTACTGTGCCACCAAAACATTACACCTATAGTAGCTTTTATGACAGCCCCTTTTCAATCCATAGGCAGTAATATGGACTTGATTCTCTCTTTGCAGCTATAACAGCTTCTACTCTTCTGGGGAGACTTTCTACCAGAAAAGCATTTGTAAGGTCAGACACTGAGGTTGGATTCGAGGGCCTGGCTCACAATGTCCATTGTAGTTCCTCCCAAAAGCATTCAGATTGAAGTGCAGACCAGTCAGTTTCTTCCACACCAAACTCTTCCAACCAGGCCTTTATGAACCTTGCTTTGTACACTGGGGCACAGTCATGCTGGAACAGAAAAGGGCCTTCACCAAACTGTTCCCACAAAGTTGGAAGCATAAAATTTTCCAAAATGTCTTGTTGAGCTGAAGCAATACGATTTGACTACATTGGAACTAAGGGCCCCAAGCCAACCCCCCCAAAACAACCCCAAGCATTATCCCACCTCCACCAAACTTTACAGTTGGCTCAATGCAGGCAGGCAGGTAACGTTTTCTTATATTCACCAAACCAATATTAACCCACCAGCCTGTCAGATAGAGAAGTGTGATCTGTGACTATACAGAACACATTTCCAGTGGTTTTACATGCTTTATGCCACTGCATGTGATGGTTGGTATTTTGCTTGGTATTGTAAAGATTTCATGCAGCTGCTTGACCATGGAAATCCATACCTTGAAGCTCCTGGTTCAGCTTTTGTGCTTATGTTAATGCCAGAGTAGGTTTAGAGCTTATTGAGTCAGCAGTGCTCTGGCAACTTTTTTGCACTTTATGCCTCAGTACTCAGCGACCTCCTCTATAACTTTATGTGGTCTGTCACTTCTGTCACTTTGCAGTGGTTACTAAACACTTCCACTTTGCATCAATATCACTTACAGTTGATGGTGGAATATCTAGGAGGGAAATGATTTAATGAACTGACTTGTTGCAACGTATGAATCTTGTAGTACCACACTGGAATTCAGTGAGCTCTTTAGAATGGCCAATTTTTTCACAAATGTTTTTAAAGGCAGACTGCATTTCCAGGTGCTTGATTTTATGCACCTGTGTCAGTGGGACTGAATAAAATAACTTAATTCAATGATTAAATAGTGTGGCCCAATACTTTTATTCATATAAAATCTTGTGTCTTTGGAGTGTATCCCTTCAGTGTTCATGTTGAAGACATATAAGGCCAAGCATCTTCTTTACAGGTTTGGCTGCTGTAGTTTAAAACCTAAATGTTTTATTTTAATTTTGCTTAAACTGATACTTGGTTGTTCTGTTGCACTGAGATCAGGCAGCAGCTCATCCTCAGTTTGAGCAATTATTGACATTCCCAGTGATCTCCTCACATCCCGTGCCATAGCGAGGTGACACAGAGATTCTCTGTCCTCTCTCCTACCGCTTCACTCTGGGAGAGAGACCAAAAGCAGTTTTACAACTAAGAGCTGCTGATGCTCACTTCCTGCCAAGAATAAGAAAGACAGGGTTCAAAGTCATCAGAGGCACACATACCAACAGACAAGCGATGACGTGCACATGCAAACCCTCTCATGTGTTTAAGGTTTAGTGTTGGATGTGTTTAAGCCACCAGACTTCTTCTTTCTTGTCATTTCTAGAGCCTTGAAAAGACAGCGTTGGAGAAATTTCACAAAAGTACAGCCAGCAGGTGGATGAAACAAGTCCATACCTGAAAAAGAAGAAAAAGTAAGTTGGGGAAACCCTCAAACAGCACCTTATCAAATGGATTCACTTTTCAGTGAATGTAAAAGCATTTTCTGAAAGCCACTTATTTGCTCTCAAACCCAGAGGAAGATGAACAACTGTTCAGTTCCCATGTGAGAATAGATAAGGTTCATGGATGTGTTTAGCCTTGTGTAGCACATGGTTACATTTTTCACAAGTGTTGTTTTCGACATAACTTTTTCCACAAACACTCCAGAAATCAGATAGAAAGTAATTAACGAGTTATAGAGATTGTTATATAGTTGGAGTTGGTAAAAAAGCAACAGTTCTGCCTTATAACAAATCCCTAACACCAGAGATGTCAAATGCGCACCAAAACTGGTTTGACAAGGATCCAAACCGCAGACTGGATGGCTTTGCAGAATTTGAAAATTACAGAGGAATCAATAATAATTCTAAATTTTTAATAAAGTTAACTGCTGTAATTTGTATGGTGATGCCAGTGTCTTTAAATATACAATGTGATCTCTATAATAAATGTGATAAAAGTAGACCGACTGAACGTGGAAAACATATTGTTTAAAAACATATAGTCAAAATTGCACTTTTTTCACTTATCTAAGGACGTAGCTCATCTGTGTTTGAAACAAATTATATGTTAAAATGTTACATTTCAGAAAGTAAATGTACCTTCGGCTGCTCCCTTGTATCCTCCCCAAGGGGTCGCCACAGCGGGTTAATCCGCATTGGTAATTTGGCAGAGGTTTTACACTGGGCGCCCTGACACAACCCTCCTTGGTGAGATGGCCTTGTGTCCCCACGTGTAATCAAACAGGGACCTTTCACTTGTGAGGCAAATGTGTAAACCACTACACTACAGTGACACAGCATTTCAGAAAGTACTCAAGGATTTTAATAGATAACTCCCATTCAGTTCTACTGATATTTGTGCGAGAGATGAATGCAAATGTGCACTTCATTAGTGAAGCTTGGCACACATATGAACACACATGAACAAAACTCATCTAACAAATAGAACTGAGTGAACTGACTATACTGACTTTATTCCTGGCAGTGGTGTTCCTCACTAGTGAGCCAGAGTGCTGCTGTAAGTTCAGTTGTGTTTCACAGTACATTTCCTCTTTGTTAAAAGCATATTAAAAGACAGAAACAAATGTTTATGTTGCAAAACAGAAGTTGCTGAGCTGTTTCACACTTTTTATTATTAAGAAGTGCAGATAGAAGGTTGTTTCCATGTGTTTTCAGTCTTTCTGCTGATCAAAGCTTAACAAGTCTGGTACCTAATGAATGCTCAGAGAGGAAAATGAGAAATAATGCCTAATTTTGTGAAGATGCAAATAAATAAATAAATAAAATAACTACACTGTCCTGTATCTCTCAGAAGCAAAAGACGCATTTAGCATCATTATCTTAAATTTCTTCTTGAACACCACAGTCAGTCCTGTTAGGTTCTTTCTGCTGAGGCTGGCTGTTAGATTGAGGTAATGAAGAATTTATTTTATATACCAACAGAGAATGTTGGAGTTGCTGGGAGATTCATGATGCACCTGCAAAACTTTCTGTCTCTGGTAGGTTACATAAGATGCATTTCATGTTGTGACGTTCCAGCGTCAGTTTTCAGATGTAATGTGCAAATCAAAATACATACATTCAAAGTCTGTCCTGTGTTAAACACACAGGTCAGCACTTAGCTCAGCTTTCATTATTTAAACTGATCAGAAAAGATAAATTAAGGGGGAAGATATTTATAACAGAAGACTGTCTTTTACATGTAGCTAACAGTCATGTAATTTCCCACTATTGTGCACCCCTCAGAAATATCCTACAGCATCCCAAAGCATAGCAGAATGAAAAATGACTCGAATCAGGTTAGTAGATAGTCAAACATTTTCAAAAGAGCATTTTTACAATTTTAAATCAAAGTTAATGCAAAAGTACCCATAAGCAACCTAAAAATATTACAGTTAAATATCATAGAAATGAATTTTAACTTGATCCCTGTTGTTTTGATTGTCACTGGGTTTTGACTCTTATCAAATACAGCCTCACCACAGACACTGTTTCATATGCTAATAATTGAATTCTATTTATTATTGGGACACACGCCACAAAACACAGACAACACTGGCATTTACTTCACTGAAAAGGCACTAGCACACCAAAAATACAGTTCACAGACTTTAATCCTTGGCTATGAATCTCACTCATAGCTGCATTGGACAGTTTATAACTGTTGTTGATCTGGCAAAAGTTTGTTGTGCACGGAGATGGAATATCAGTTCACAAAGTCGCTCATTTGCGCCTGAGAGCCATAGTTTGTTGTGAAAACAGTAAATGTGGATAAATATATGTTTTCATGTCCCCATGATAATCTTCCTGAGGCATTCTGAAGATTTTATATGCCTTAAATGCTTAAACTTAAAACTAAATGTCTAGTAGATTTTAGTAGCATGTCTCAGCTTTGCATTGTGTGTGGTAAGGCTCAACACTTGTTGCTTTAAACTTCTTGACATCCTCACTCTTTTTTCCCAGCATTGAAAGGGAGCCTGATGAATCAATAAGAGTAATAAAAAAGAGTAGCAGAGATGTCTGAATAAGAGCCATCGGTCCAAATGGATTACAATGGAAAAGCATCAGAGAAAGGAAAGCCTTCATGTCATGAAGTCATGTCTTCTAAAAAAGGAAAAAAAAAATCTGTGTGTCTGTCTGTGTGTGTGTGTGAGAACGTACGGAAAAAAGCGCGGTGCATGTGATTATCGGACAAGGGCCGGACAGAGGCCAGGCAGGGCAGCCTGCAGACGTTTGTAGAGAAAGGGACATTTACCTTGAACTCCAATCGTCCCGTCTCTGGGGCGGGGTCAGGTATTGTAGCCAGGCCTGACAGGGTCAGGAGGGGACAAGAGAGGGAGACAAGGGGAGGTGGGTGGGGAACAGTGACACAGGCTGCCCCCGGGGTCGTGGGGCGCTACCCCCATGGGGGGCCAGTGAGGGGGGTGGAGGGTAGGTATTGGCAGATTTTCGAGGGGTGCAGATGCTCAATATGCAGATGTCTAATCGAATTGTGCTACGATGAATTGGCTCTCCCTCCTGATTTGCATCAGGACAATCCCCAGCAGCAGCTCGGGGGTCAGCGGAGTTCTCCTGGACAAAATGAGCAGCCGGCTACAGACGCCCCTGAGAACGTGTGAACTTGAAGTAGACTTTACTCAATGACAAGGATATTGATTGATTCAAATGTCTGTCTGTCTGGGAGTACGTCTGACATCTGTCTTTCCTGTGAGGATGTTGTTTCTCAAGTTATGAAGTAAAAAAAGGAAACAAAAACATTTATTGTTTTTTAGAGTTTGGACTGGGCTTTGCTACTGACTAAAATACCCCTACTACTACTACTATTAAAAGTATCTGAACAGTCTACAGAGTAACCAAAAGCTTGGACCCAACCAGAGCTTAACTGTTCTAATATACTTCAAGTAAATCTTTGGATTTTTGTCCCAATTCAGCCATATTTCACATGCAATGATCATTTACAAAATTATGCAATAACTTAAAGGTACATATACAATGGAACTAAATTTTGTGAACAATTCCACATGAACCCAACAGGGTAAAGAAAGGATTTAGGATAGTTTGGTGGCAAAGAGAATTTTGCAGTATTGCAGCATTTTGCATCAACACTTCTTAATTTCTCCAATTAGTTCCTTGCACAAGAAGATGTCGCTGGAGAAGAATTTAGACACGTCCAGGACCTCAAGTAGACAGATGTTGTTCAAAGAGACCTCTGAGCAGAAAGCAACCATGTCAAATTAAGCGGTTGTGATTCACTTCTCTGGAAACGAGACTTCCCCAAAGACAAAGTTTCCCAGAGGTGAAATTAACTGAAATCAGTTAACAAGATTTCTGACTGATAACAAGAGTTTGAATTTGAAGCTTTGTAGAAATTTCCTTTAAAATTACGATAATACTAAAACGTGCAATATTGCATATATATCTACTAGTAGAAAGAAACTAGTAGAAAACAAATAGAGGCTGTAAATTAACTAATCATCATTAGTCCGGTAACATGCTGGTAGAGCATTTGAATCAAATCTCTTTTGGCCTGCCATCTAGTGCGATGCTATGCTTTTTTCAGAAAGGTTCAACGTGGGGAGTTTTCTAGGGTGTTGAAAATAAAAATTTGACAGAAAAGGTTCAAGAAATTAAAACGTTCAGGTCTGGACATGCAGACATACAGACAGTTTCCCTTCATCTTAGCGTTGAGCGTTGAGCTCAGTCTGTATAGACTGATAAACTTTTTATTAAATTTTAGATTTCTTGCAAAGGATTTAGGAAAGTTATGACATAAAATAGCAATGAACTGAAAATCAAAAAAACACAAACTGTTACATGATGAGTTCTTGTCTTTACATTTCTACATTTTACATTTTGCCTGGATAAGATGATTGTCAATGATATGTAAAAGTCCTTTGGAAAATGTCAACGTCGAATCCAACATTCAGGTGTTTTACTTTTTCTCCCTTTGAGTATTTTCTTTTCAGTGTAAGTCTGTGAGCCAATATAAAACATTCTGTGTTATTACCAATTCCTCATCTATATTTAACATAAATATGTATTTATTTTTGAACTTCAGATAAAGTGGATCATTAACCTGACTCTGAGGACTTTCAGAGAAAGTAGTCAAACCTGGAGTCACCTTTCCTTTGATAGATACAACTGCCTTAGAATAAAAACTGATACAAGACTGATACAAGGTTGTCGGATAAATCAAAGTGTTTTTCTTTACAAAAAAACAAAAACATTTGAAATGCTAGAGGAGTGAAAACACTCTGGCAGCTTTGTTTCTCAGTGGCATCTTTGTTCAAGGGAGAGAAATTTCAGATTTATGTTGCCCTCTGGTGGTAACAAAAATACACTGGCACAGGATTCAGTGTAAAAAAACTCATGGTAGGCAAGTTTTTGTTGCAGTTCTTTTTATCCTCACATGTTTACTATGTATGTGTTTATTATGTGTTTTCAGTAACTCATTATAAATCACATTAAAATAAGGTGAGATTTGAAAAAGTCAGAAAATCTGTAAAAGAGCAAATCTGATGAAGTTAAAAAGCACCTTTAAAGTTTACTTCAGTCAATACAAAAATCAGATTTTCAGTTAAAATGATGCTCAGACTGTAGTTCTTTACTTCACCATTAAATAATTAAACACGTTTTGTACCAGGAAACAATAACTCCAAAAATGCCAGATTTTTATTACCGGTGAAAAGTCCAGTGCCTAACAATTCAAAGTAAATTATTAACTCAGGAAAACAATCTCTAGATGATGTTGTTCAGCAAATAAGCACATTCTGTTTTAAAATGTAGTAAAGCTGGAAATGAAGCCAGAAGCAGCTGATGGAAACATCTCCAGTCCAAACATGTTTAGAAGTTTAATATCATGGGAGAATGAGACTCATTATAGGCGAACACTTCATGCATTGACCATTTACAGTTTTACTCTTATTCATAGAGCTGAGGTGAAACTATGAAATATTAGAAAGTGTATTCAATTTTTATCTGTAATTTTTTGCTTGTGATGTGTTTGATAACATGCCAGCAGAAGAAGAAGGAACTTTTGGCAGCTTCCTTTTTTACCCAAGAGTTGCCACAGCACAGAAATTGTGTACATTTACTTCATGGCTCAAACAGCAGTTTATCAGGGTCACAGCTGAACAGATACTTAGTGCCCTTTGACCTGTTACACCTGAGGATGTAATCTGACCACTCTGCAACCTCTGGAGCTGAAAATGAAGGTCAAGTATTAAGTGCTGAAAATTGCAATTCATCCTGTGGCCACTTGATGGTGCTAAAGTGGCCACTGCAGTTAGTCACTCCCAAAGTTAAAATACCAAACTTGAGGATTTAGATCCGTGGTGAGAGGAGCCGATTGGGATACAAGCCCTTCTTACCAGGAGGGTTGTGTTAGGAAAGGCATCTGGTGTAAAATCCCTGCCAAATTACCAATGCGGATTATTCCACTGTGGCGACCCTTTGGGAAGAATACAAGGGAACAGCCGAAGGTACATCATCATTTCTAGTCTTGCACAGGCAGTCAATTAAAATTATAGAATTTTAATAGTCTGTTGGCACTAATTAACTGGTATCTGCGCCCATGAGTTACACCTGTACAGTTTATAGATGCTGCTTGCTAATTAAGCTTTTGTTGTTATTAACCAAATACAGCTTAGAGTGAAAATTTCCTGCTGTACGGTCAGAAGCACAGTGTTAGTCCACTCATCCTGTATGTCCTCCCGCTAAATAAATGAATTCTTCTTCTTTTTCTTTCAGCCACAGAGGATCATCTGCCTCCATCTCACCCTATCCCATCCTCTTCGCTCACACCAACCCTCTGCATGTCCTCCTTCACTACATCCATCAATCTTCTCTGTGGTCTTCCTCTTCTCCTCCTGCCTGGCAGCTCCATCCTCAATATTCTTTGTCCAATATATCCACTATCCCTCCTCTGAACATGTCCAAACCATCTCAGCCTTGCCTCTCTGACTTTGTCTCCAAGCTTCTCAACATGAGCTGTCCCTCTGATGTACTCATTCCTAATCCTGTCCATCCTGGTCAATCCCAGGGAAAAGCTCAACATCTTCAGTTCTTC
>VUQH01027941.1:1871-12491 GCA_015106775.1 Etroplus canarensis
AGCACAGCTGGCATTACTATCACTCCACTTTGAACAACATATATGTGTGTGTGTGTGTGTGTGTGTGTGAGAGAGAGAGAGAGAGAGAGAGAGAGAGAGAGAGAGAGAGAGAGAGAGAGTGAGAGAGAGAGTTTTCAATTTGAACAACTTTAAAAATGAGCATGTCTACTGATGCTTAAGGAGACTTGAATGATGAATCCTAGTTTTACACACAGTATCCACATTAGGTGAAGCCAGGGACGTTTGATGCAAGTTACACCCCACTTTTTCAGTATTCTCTGTCTTAAGATACAGTGTCATCTGCACAATAAATGCAAAAGTATCTTAAAATATATTTAAAACAGCCATGTTCTTCCACTTATCCAATTCTGGGTCACGGGAGGCTTGAGCCTATCCCACCTGGCATAGGCCATGAAGCAGTGTACACCCTGGACAAGTCATCAGTCTAACACAAAGAGACAAACAATCACATTCACACTCATGCTCAATTTAGGATTACCAATTAATCTAACACACATGTCTTTGGACTTGGGGAGGAAACTGGAGTACCTGGAGAGAACCCATGCAGGAACAGAGAGAACATGCAAACTTCACACAGAAGGGCCGGTGGATTTGAACCCAGGACCTTCTTGCTGTGAGGCAACAGTTCTAATCACTGCATATTTGTGCCATTACTTTCAAAAACATAAATTTTCTAATTAGTTTTATACTAAAATAAGAGTGCATATTTTAAATAAATTGCAATGTTCCTTCTCTTTAAATACAAAATAATGATATATTTTTTTAAATGTGCATGGTTAACATAACTGTTCGCTTAATTATTATTCCTGTTTTGTTGGCTGGCAATCACAACTCACAGTGGATCAATAAAAAAACATTTTGCTCTGGTGCAAGCCAGGAATAAGATTATTCTTTTGCACGCCTAATGGTCAGAAATCCTCACAGCACCTTGAAAAAATGTACCTACTATTACTCTTTCTAGCTACTTTGTATATGTGCATATCATAAAGAGTAACAGGTGATTGGCTTAGCTTAAAACAAAGACTTGGATTGGAAAAAAAACTGGCCTGGCTCTGTTGAAAACTCACTAATTATGTCACTAGTTATGCCTTTAAAGAGACTCACACACCGGAGCCCCACTTAAAGTGGCATCGAGCTTTCAACCAAACCCCAGGAGAAATGAAAAAGTCATGTGCCTGTGGCATGCACATATGTGCTTTTAAGCATGCATGTATTCGTGTTTTGTGAACACAGAACTTGGATATTAAAGGCTGGTTTCTAAACCAACAACTTTGCCTCATCTGCCTCTGCTGATTCATGAATCTTCAGCACCACTCAGGATCTCACACTTGAGAGGTGTAAAACTCAGCTGATTGAGATATTGAACATTCTGTTCCTTTTTGTTACTGAATGCTGATTTAAGTGATAGTGCTGCTATTCAAACTCAAACACCATTCTTTCATCACTGTATTCAATCCAGTTACGCACTTCTGACCCTCTATGACCATGTAGCTGGTGTCCAACTGGTCATTTCTTAGCCTGGTGTGTGACAGTCAAGGCTAATAAGACAGCGGACACTAAAAGCAGCACAGAACAGCTGATCCTCTGCTTTGCTAAGAGCATCACTTCTCTGGAAGAGAAAGAACAATCCTTTACGATTACAGTATATTGGAAAAAATAACATTCCTCACGTCTATCTTCCAGAAATGTTGCAGACTGAGTTATCTAGATAACTTTATCAAGTAAAACCTAGAACCACCTTTATTGTTTTAGTCTTATTTAAGTAACGTTAATTTTTTTGAGAAGCTGAAGTGAAGCTGTACATCAACCAAATGCACACACAGTAGTAACATGACCAGCTTTGGCTGCTCCCTTGTATTTCCCCAAGGTGTCACCACAGTAGATTAATCTGCATAGATAATTTAGGAGAGATTTCAAACAGGATGCCCTTTCTGACACAGCTCTCCCATAGTAAGAAGGGCTTATTTTCCCACCTGAACTGGAACCACAAACCTTTCATTTGCAAGAGAAATGTGTAAACCACTACAACAAGGAGACACTAACAAACCTGAAAAAAATAATATTTTCTGCCAGTCCTTGTACCATTCAAATAACTTAAGGACAAGAGAGGCATTATTTTATAGTCGCACAATCATCACCACTTTGGTCTGTCCTTTAGTATTTTCTCAGCACCACAGCCATGCAAGATGCATTCACAAAATGTTACAGGTGTGTAGAACAGTTAAAAATTTAAGTTACAGTTGAAGATGGGTGTGATCTGACCCATAAGGGCATTGGTAGCAGAAGGACTAAGGAGCTATTAACTCTGCTTTGCAACCCTATTCCACTGTTGATTTAATTTCTCATGTGAACTATCATCATCAGGAGTATAAAGCTATAACCTTTTAGAAGATGGGTGTAGTCTGAGAATGCATTGGCATCATGGCCGGTATGCATTTTCATGTGATTTGTTGTACGTAACAAGAAATAGAAAATAGAAAAGAGTCATATTCTATTTCTTTGCAATTCCACAAAACTTCTGATGACAGAGAACCACCTGCAGAAAAGTGAAGCTCTGAGACATTGTTTATCCACCATTTACCACTTAATAAATGCGTCTAGGACTGAAATATTGGAGATATCCCTCAAAAACAATTTCTGGCTTAATGACAGAAAGAGGAACATTTGGATAACTATAGATAAATAGTACTGGACCAAAAACATCTGTTTATTTTGGCTAAAATTTTAGAAATAGTACACACTTCATCAAACATGCAGTTCATGTAGAATTGCACAGTTGGAATAAAGTTAGATGTTTTATTTATAGTCTTGGATCAGTTCAGCCATGTAATCTGTTTTATTAAAGATGGGTTCCAACTGTGCTGTTAATCCCTATATAACACAGCCAGCCAGGGTTTACTGGTTGCTTTAATGATGGAACTAGTTAGTTTTCTCTCTGCTTCTCTACTGCCTTTGATTAATATATATTTATAGGCTTTCTTGAGATAGCATAAGCCTGAGGGCTTTCCCTTTGTATTTCAGTGCTGCCAGTCAAATGCAACATGGATCCAATCAACTGTGGCATGAAGTTAATATATTCTTTATTATTTCCACATATTCAAGCTTTATCTCTAATCTATTTGCATCAATAATTCATTTTTCCATTGTTTCACCTTTGGTCGGAGCTATTAAAGCCCTAAATATTACATTTAGCTATAATGTGAAAATGTTGGAACGTGAGGAAGTGTATACCAAGCACTAAATCAAAAATATGGATATCAAATTTTAAAAAATGCTTTTTTGACTTAAGAAATTTAAGGCTGGACAAAGAAGGAGGCCTGTAAGGAACTCAGGTTGTCTTTGTGGATCAAGTTGTGGTTATCTGAATATTGCTTAATAATCACAGCTAAGGCACAATTTTAAAAAAACATATGAAACTGAACATATAGTCTAATTTACAGTTGTGAGTTGGTTGTTCACAACTTTACAGTTTGTAAGTCATATTTTGGAGCTGCCAGGCAGGAGGAGAAGAGGAAGACCACAGAGAAGATTGATGGATGTAGTGAAGGAGGACATGCAGAGGGTTGGCGTGATGGAAGAGGATTTTAATTCAATGTATTTATATAGCACCAATTTACAACAAAAGTCGCCTCAAGGAGCTTCACACTGCAGGGTAAAGACACTACAGTGTTAAAGAGAAAACCCCAACGATCCATTGATCCCCTATGAGCAAGCACTCGGTGACCATGGGAAGGAAAAACTCCCTTTTAACCGGAAGAAACCTCTGACAGAACCAGGCTCAGGAAGGGGCAGCCATCTGCCTCGACCGGTTGGGGGTGAGAGGACAGAGAAGACGGAAAGGAGAGCAGAGAGAGACACAGACTATGAGAGAGAGAAGACAACATTCAATGACATGCAGCAGTAACAAATGCAAGGGATAGGGTGAGATGGAGGCAGATGATCCGCTGTGGCAACCCCTAACAGGAGCAGCCGAAAGAAGACGAAGAAGAAGGTCTAAATGAGACAGGTACACTACTGAATTTTGATCTGCCCCTCATATCTTTATATTTTGCTTCCAAGGAACCAGATTTTCATGTAATTCTTAAAGTGGTCTTGAGCAACTGTTCTCTGGGCTTTCTGAAGTTTTTCTGTGGATATTGGTTGCTTTTTCACTCATTTTCAGTGCAGTCCTTGTTCCTGATTAAATTCAATTTTTTGTTAGGCAACACCTAGAAAGAATAACAGCAAGATTCTAGAATGTTTACATATATGTAATGTAAGATTCTACGGTAGAATGTCATGCATCAGTAATGAGGTTCTAAATTATTAAAAAGATTCTAGAATATTTTGTTAGAATGACTAGCTTGGTTGGTTAGAGTGTGATGCTAATAATGCCAAGATTGCAGGTTCAATCCCTGTATGGGCCATGATATTTATTTTTAAAGCTACTTTTACTGAATTTCCCAGAGGAACCTACCTGTGGGATTAATAAAGTTCTATCTATCTATCTAGCTAGCTAGCTAGGATTTTACAATTTTGATACTATTTTAGAATATTGATAAGCTTCTAAAATGTTCACAAGACTCTAGAATGTTGATAAGATTCTAGAATGTTAAATATACTGTAGGTCCATCTGAATAAGTGGCAAAAAGTGAGATAATTGTCAGCCATATCAGTTTCTCGAGAGCCAATTACCTAGCAAATGACATCTCCTCTACAGATGAATGTTGTAAAATGTTTCGGGTAGTTCCCTTAAAGCTGGAAGAGACCAGACCATCGCTTTCTGTGCACAATGTTGATGGTCATTTTGTTGCAACTGACACAATTAATGAATAATGAATGAATAGTTCAAAAAACAGTTCACTGATCCAGAAGGAGAAAAATTAGATCCTTTCCTAGGAGACCCTAGGCCGCTAGAAGTCCCCATCAAAGAGGAGGAAGTCAAGAAGGCCATAAAAACCTTGAGGAATGGACACTCATCAGGCCCTGATGGGCTCAGCAATGAACTATGACTAGTCATCATCATAAAAAGGTAAAAAATTCTAGATGTACTACATGAAGCAGATTGCAATGAAGATGAACTACATCTGGTGTAGTGTAGTGTAGTGAGATTACTATTGTCAGAAACCAAGCTGAAGGTCCGTGTAAAGTCATCTTACTCAGCTGAATTTTAAACAACCATTGGCTCCCCAAAGGGAGATAGCTTGCCCCCTGTGCTGTTCACTTGCTACCTCGCTGCTGCCCTAGCAACTGTAAGGAGCCAAGACCAAATTCACTCATGTATATCTGTTTGACGCACTGGAAAAAGGAGAAAATGACAAACTTCTCTGGGGAAAGGAGGATTGGAGGAAGAGCAAGATGCTTGGATCTCTCCTCTGCAGCACCTATGATATAGAAGCATGCTGTGTCATGGGCAACATTGCATTCCAATCCTTTTGGAAGATGTGGAACCAAGGATTGAAAATCCCTTTGACCAAAAAAACAGCGACTATATGATGCAACATGTGTGTCAATAATGCTATAAAACTGCAATAGCTGGGCAGCTCCAAAAGCAGCCTTAGACAAGCTTGATGCCTGCCATTGCAAACATTTTTTGCAGAATCACAGGACACCAATGGACAATGGACCTAATCTCAAACGAGGCCCTATACAAGATGAGCAGTGCCAGCCCACTCTCTACAAAAGTGGCTCAGTTTAGATGGTCTATGTTTGGGCACGTACTTCAGATGCCAGAAGACACTCCAGCACAACAAGCCTTAGAATTTTCTGTATTTGAGTCTAACAAATACAAAGCCCGCAAAGGAAGACACTGCATAAACCTATTTGGCATACTAAGAGCAGACCTCAGAGATGTAGGACTAGGAAATCTAAGAACTGCAAAGAAACTCCAGGAGCTAAGAATGCTCGACAAGGATAAAGTGCAGTGGAACCAAATGAAGAAGGACCGATTGCAGCTGTAGGACGCTTCTAAAACTACAGATGCAGAACAAAGTATATCATCATCATATCGGTTTCTTAGCAAAAATACCGGTCAACATAATTTCCTGAACTGGCATGGTAACTGTGAGATAATTGCAAAATGGGCTCTAGCTTTTTTGAGGTTTTTTTTTTTTATTCATTTCAACAAAAGGCCATTTCAAGGAAAGCTTTTTTACTTCCAATCAGTTCTTTGAACATACTGACATAAATATAATATTATGTCCATTACTCAATGTCAGCACAGAAGCTACAGAAACTGCATCACTTATGAATGGCTGCCATATAGGCCACGATACTGGGGTACCATCTGGGACTGGCTCTTATCAATTTCTTATCAAACCATGACACAGAGCTTAGAGCTAGGGGGCTTAGAAGGAAAGAGAAAAGAAAGAAAAACTGTAATTTTCTCTCGACCCTTTCAGTTTGTGTATCCATCTCATTTGTTAAAATAATTAGAGACCTGTATCTTAGCCAGATTTATCAAATGTGAGCTGACCCAGTCCATAAGATGTTTTCAAGACTTTTTCCTGCAAAGGTAGTTACTAAAAACTATTTGTCATGCAATTTTGCAAACTGAAACAAGGCCATAAAGATGACTGCCTTCAATTCCCAACATAAAATGATGAATCTGAACACATGACGGATAAATGTTGCTCTGATTTGCTTATGCAGAACCATCAGACCTATCTGTAATTTATCTTCCTTACACTGTTCATAATGCATCTCTTTTTTTCTCATCATTCATCACGACTCTTGCACTTCTGGGAGCCATAGCTAAAGAAGAGTATAAGAAATACACATCTGCTTTCATGCCAAGAGTAAATTCCAGACTAATAGCACACAGTTAAGTTAGGACTGAAAACAGGGGAAACATTTAAGTAACAGTCTTAAAACTGACCTAGATTAAAATGGTATGAAAGTGGTAGAAATTCTTTTAAAGAGCCTAACTCTCTGCAAGGAAGAAACTAAATGTGTCTCCTGTTTAGAGAAGAAATGTAACAAATTTTGCAACTAATATGTGGCAGTAGATATACACTGGCAAAATGCTGAAAATACAGCAACAGGTTCACCACACTGTTAAAGTGAGAGGCAGGGCAACACCGCACTGAAGTGTTATCAACAGTCCCACTTACAGATGCAATTTACTTTGCATCACAAAACAATCGTGTTTAGAGGGCTAGTCCACTAATAAGATAGAAACACTACAAAGGCCCAAAAATAGAAGCAAAGAGTGTATTCAACTGAGTTGCAACAGCTCTTGCAGAGCTTTTGCTGTTGTGAGTCATAAGTGTTAGTTCTCTGTCTTGATGACGCGGGCGGATGCGTGGGTGACTCTTGGGGAGGGTGGGCGGGTAGAAGCAGCAGATGCTGTGCTTGTGTTCCCCCAGACCCTTGTCATCCACTCAGTTGCTGCTTCATTCAGCTGGTTGTTGCTACGATACTACATGGAAGATGACACTCCAACCAAACGCACAGACAAACACATGAAAGCTGTTACACTTTTACACATTCTGCAATTTTTTTTATATTACACACAATTGAAAAGTCTTGCCCACATCACAATGGTGTGAAGTCATACCAGGATTGCTTTGCTGTTAGCACTTTACATACTGGGTGCCACGATTAACATAAATCACTCATTAAATACATTTGACTTACTCAGTCAAAGTATGATAATGCTACATGGATGAAACACAGAAACACTTATGTTTCCACAGGTTGCATTTGCTCTTGTGTGGATAATGAGGAGCACAGAGCTTGGGAGCTGTTTTGATCATCACGAAGCCCATTGCACTCTGCCATTGGTATTTCCTGTGGTGTTTCCAAAGTTGAAGACCATGCAGTCGACAAACTGATGTTTCTGTGCAGAAATGGGAGCAGCTTCATAGTCATTTAAGTATTTTCCTACCTGAAATCCAGATAATAATAATGTAAATATCATGCACATATAAATAATTATAATGTCTAACTGCACTATCATTTTATTAACCTTTATTATGCTCTTATGCTTTGCTGCTGTAAAATTGATATTTCCCTGCTGGGGGACTAATAAAGATTATCTTATCGCAACATTTGTTTATTTATTATTAAGTTATGATCAGAAAGAATGTTCTTAACCTTTTATCCCCTTTAGGATCTCAGGGGGGGTTGGAGTCTATTCCAGCTGTCATAGGGCCAAAGGCAGGGTACACCCTGGACACAGAGATACAGACAACCATGCACATGGCCACACATATTCACACCACTTCTAATCTAGGATGACCAGTTAACAGCGTGTCTACGGACTGTGGAAGGAAGCTTGAGTACCTGAAGAGAATTCATGCATACAAAGCAAGAACATGCTAACTCTGCATAAAAAAGGTCCAGCTCACAGATTCAAACCCATGACCTTCTTGCTGTGAGGCACCACTGTGCTGTCCGCAATCATATCTATTAACAATTAAAATCATTAAAAGCACAAATGGACATTTTTTTACATTTATATCAAAGAAAAATTATCGTTGAATACTGAATCATTCTTTAAATGTGTCTTTAAGCGGTTTGCTTGTTTAATAAAGTGGTTTGTTTGTTGTTTGTTTGTTTGTTTAAATGTATTAAAATTCTGTTATTATTCAGTGCCAAACTGAATATTATGAAACTAATAATAAGTTATTTCCGTAATGTTACATTTCTCCGTAACAACTGAAGACACAGATGCAATAAATATGCTATTAAAATATTTCTCCCATGAAATGTTCTCTGTTACACCTGAGCTGTAAGAGTGATGGCTGCTGGCTGATCTGTCTTCACTTGTTTTGCTTCAGCTCAGCTGTAGCTCAGACATACCCTTCCTTCTGCAATAGTTCTTTGCACATTTGTCAGATAGATTAATCAAAACCAAAAACCTGACAATGCTTCTGTACAAAGTAAAACTCCATCCAATTCTCTTGCCACAAAGAGACCCAAAAAGCAATTCCACTGATTATATTGCTCTTGAAAGTAACAAATACCTTTGGGCAGCGCGAGAAAACATCTGGGACATGTGAGGGATGGTTCTGTTTTTAGTGACAGGCCTCCTTAGAGCTCCCAGCAACATAAAGAGACATTGACAAAAAGCTCTGATGCTCAGGGAGATGAAGCCAGTCTGAGAGATATTCGACCTGTTGGCGTGTTTGCTGCTTCTTCTCTTCTTATTGGAAACTTGGCTGGAGCCAGTTTCCAATTTGGTGTGATGGGCCAAACTCCATAGTCACTGCTGAACAAGGGCAACCTCCAAGGCTAACAAATGGTACCAACACACAAGTGACAAAAGCTGCAGTTCTTTGAGGCCGATGACTCCAAGGGGAACCTGTCTCCATGTTAAAATAACCAGCTTGACAGCAGAAATAAATGTGTTTGCAAACGAATATAAAAACAAGGTATTGGGTTTCATAGCTAATTTAATTTTGATAATGCACCCATTTATATTATCTTAAGCCTTAAAGTTATGTATTATTAGACCCATGACTACTTTGGTCCACATGTGGGTGCCAACTACACCACTTCTGTTATGCTTCACCACAGCTAACTTAAGTCGTTGAAACTGAGCAGTCAGTGTGTGAGCCCGTCCAGGACTCTGCACTTTGGTTTTGGCAAGTTTAATTCTCAAATTTAGTCAGTAATTTAGTAATAATTAGCAGGTCTTTGCCTCTGTGTAATACAAAAATGTAGTCTTTGTATGTTCTTTGATAACCAAGCTTACGAACCAATAAATAAGCACTCCACTCACTCCTTCAAATATGGTCACTTCTGGCTTAAAAAAGATGGTAGCAACCAAATGGCATAAAATGTGACTTCACAGAGCAATAGAAGATATCACAGAATCTACATATACAGCCTTCATGCTGAACACTATTTTCTCTGGTGTTATTTTTTGCAAAAAATAGGGGGGAAGGTCACTTACTTATGGAAAAACTGGTGATTACCTCTGTGACTGTGCTGTATGCCAATACATGTGGGACAAGCTGGGACTACAGCCATTCCAGCAGCCCTGTGAAGCCGTACCACATTCACCAAACACTCAAGATGCCCTTGGCAATATTTTACTTACAGTTGATTTCTGATTCAGAGTCACTTTTGTTGCTGGAAAGAAGTCATTTTGTGTGAATGTTGAGTCAACCCAAATCTTAGTCTAAAACACAGACTATAGGTCTGACCAACAGTCACTTATGGGCAAAAGACTACATCCAAGGACAGACATAGTTTATTAAACAGACACTAAAATCAGAGTGAAACAGTCCTGGCTTCATCATATAACATTTAGGGAATGAAATTTTGTTGCATTGACGTGCTATCGGGCATATACATATAAATATCTTCTTCTTCTTTTGGCAGCTCCCGTTACAGCTCGCCTCCATCTCACCCTATCCCTTGCATCCTCTTCCCTCACACCAACCCTCTGCATGTCCTCCTTCACTACATCCATCAACCTTCTCTGTGGTCTTCCTCTTCTCCTCCTGCCTGGCAGCTCCAAAATATGACTTACAAACTGTAAAGTTGTGAACAACCAACTCACAACTGTAGGGGTCACCACAGCGGATCATCTGCCTCCATCTCATCCTATCCCTTGCATCCTCTTCCCTCACACCAACCCTCTGCATGTCCTCCTTCACTACATCCATC
>VUQH01027958.1:4158-31174 GCA_015106775.1 Etroplus canarensis
AGAACAATATGTCTTCATTCAAGCTCAGTGCACTTCACCTATTTTTCTTTGATCTTCAAAGTTCATAACTAAAAGACTGTGTGATGTGCAGAATATTTTAATAAAACCATGAACCAGGTCACATCCCCAGGGGTGCTAATGATATTTTTACCATCTTCTATTTTCTTTTCCAGTGACAATGTAAATACTGTATATTGAAGCTGCTTCTTGAGGTAATGATGTGTCAATTATAGCCAATGCTTGAGATGTAATGTCTCCAGACGCATTGAATAACCCCAGCAGCATGCAGCATCAACCACCTTTTCAGTGAAGACGCTGGCACACATGTGCATACACAAACCAGATTAAAAAAAGAAACAACAAACAGCAGGGAACATATGAACGGAGCAGATGAAACCAAATAATCATGAGATTGGCAGTTAAAGGAAAGACAATGTGAGAAAAGCTGCTCTTTACAGACACAAAACATCATTATCTTCTTCTAAATAAAGAAAAAATAAAAAGAGGAATTTCTCTACTCATACACATTAATAGATTACTGACATTTTTTGAAAAGAATATAAAACATGTTTCACTGGACCATCCTCTTCTTATAGTTTACAGTGATAGCAGTTTTATGTAAGGATGCAACAAGAGGCTGGGGAGCTTAAAAATAAATACTGTCAGCTATATATGAACTGAAAAGCTTTTCAAATTGCAGGCTGGAGGTTGAAGCTGTGTAAGACATGCTCTATATGCACTGACAGCCATAACACTGTGGGGCACAGAGCAAAGAGGAAATCTCCCATCAGCATTTTCTCCTCCTCCAGCTTTTGAGCTGATTTATTACAGAAGAGATCTGTGGGATTCCCTGACGCTGGGCTATCCTCCAGACCAGCTCTCCCTTTAATAAACCTCATTAATCGGAGACAGAAGGTGCCACATGTGTCCAAAAGTGGAAGCACAGAGGATTTTGAAGATTATGATTATGATGCATGTTAACCATAGTGCAGCTGCAGCATCAGACATGATTTTTCGTTGAGCATTCACTGCTAAATCGAAAGATGTTTTTAACTATGCAAAAAGATCTGATCCCATGGATTAATCTGAGTGATTTCTAATTATAAAAGCATAAAATGTTTTGGTATTTGTCACTAAGAGGATGCCTGTATATATGCCTCTGTGCGTTCAGATCCCACATCAAATGTCCCTGTAAAAGCTGCATATCTAATCTGACGTGTGCTTTGTCACAAAAAGTCTGAATTAAGCGATGAGCTCCGAACTGCAGAACATCATCCCACACATGCAGTTCATTAGAATCCAATTAAATATATTGCAGAGTGCAACAAATCCAGTCCCACTGGTTTTTGCTTCAGTGGAAGAAACATGCCACAGCTGTCAGGTGAAGGATCTTGTAACTTTGGTTATGTTTGCTTTTTTCCTTGGTTTACTGGACTGAACAATGTTGGGATCTTTTATGAAATGGCATCAAAATCCAAAATAAAAACTCTAAAATTCATGACTGTAATTTGAAAAAGCAAACTTGTAAAGACGCAAATGTCAAGCTGTCCTCAACCATGCTTTGGCAAGAGTATTAGACAAGTAGGATAAGGTTAATACTGTATATCAGTTTGTTCAAAGGTGACAGGACACATAGTATGAGGAATATTTTTGTTTATTGCAGAGTAAAAAAGTTTTCCCTGCAATAGTCAGTTTTCAAAGGAAAATTACATTTTTTATTTTTTTCTGTCGACCCATAGCAAAATATTTTCAAATCTTCAATGTGCTGTGTTTTCACTGATTGTCAGCATATTTAAAAAGTGCACTATACTGAAAGTGTCAGGGGTGCTTGTGATGGAAAGATAGCAGTAAGCGTAAAAAGGAAGGTTTTTAAGGTGGAAGTGGGGCTTGTTATAATGTATGATTTGGCACAGGCAGTGGCAGAGTTGAAGATGCTGAAATTTTCAATGGGAGTGACCAGGATGAACAGGATTAGAAATGAGTACATCAGAGGGACAGCTCAGGTTGAGAAGTTTGAAGAGATAAAGTCAGAGAGGTGCGTGTGACTTTGATATGGACACTAAGTTCCAACATATAAACTCTGGCCAGTCAACATTTTGGTAATTCCAGTTATTAAATCTAAGAGAGTTAGGTCATGAGATTAACACCACTCAGTATTTTACAGTAAACATGTAGCTAAAATCAGCAGTCATTAGCTCAGCAGGGCATCCAGTCAGCAGTAAGACTGTAGTAGCCTGGCTCTGCCAAAAGTAAAAAAATCTTAAGTGTTTCTAAAGACAGTTTGTTCAAAGACAGCAGACAAAAAATCTGGCATATAAACCATTCAAAATGCAGAGAGAAGAAGGGAAAGCTCCCTTTTAAACTAGCCAGCCGCATGCTGAAGCTTATCATATAGGTTTATTTTCCCCAAATGGTAAATCCATTAATGTGGTTCTGTTTCAGGCTTTTATTAAGGTTATTTATTCATTTTAAGGCATTTTAACATTATTTTATAGCATGTACATTAGCTATGTGGATTTCATCTTGCTTTTGAGCATAGCCATTATTAATATATTAACTGACTCGAGGCAAGTCGTGACATAACTGTTAATATGAATCCAATAATTTTAAAAAACAAAACATTAGTGCCAACAAAATATTTTTATTTCTAATCCTACTATTATTTCATGAATATTTGAAAAAATAACACAATTTCGATTTTAAATCAAGTCATTGTACTTGAATAAAATAAGGACATGTGTTATGCCAGCTAATATTAATCTTAAAAAGGTCATTCACAACAGAGAGAAATTTATTATTTTCTTCACTTCTGCACTCTGGTTACAGTGTGCATGTTGCAGAACGTAATTGATACAAGTATCTACTGATTCTTTGTTAACTAATAAATATCTAGAAGATCCCAAACTAATTAACTTATTTGCCCAGAAGGCAGATCTACAATAGAAATATGGCACGGGGGCCACTGTTATTGGTTCCTCTTTAAAATGACTTCCTCGATGCGAAAGACACTCTTTCCAGCATCCATCACTTCAAGGTGATTATCTCAAAAACCATCCGTCTCCGAGAGGAAAAGCTGCTTTACTGCTGGAGAACAACAACAGGAGATCAACTGCCGTTTTTTTTCCAGTCTTGAAGTATTATTAGTCAGACACTTGGCTTCAGCCCCAACAACGTAGCAGTGCTCTGGCTTCACCTCACTGAGTGATGGAGAGAGTATTCGTGCTTCGTGAGCAGTTTAAATGCCGAGCTATGGAGAAAGGAGCGCCTGCTCACGACTGACACGTCTACATGTTGATCTTTAAAATCTTTTTTTTTTTTTTAAATAAATAAGATATGACTGACTGCAGGACTGCTTTAATAAACATAGACACTTTGAAGTCTTAAGGAAGCTATGTATGAGTCACATCCCTCCTGCTTCACACAAATAGTGTATGAAGCTAAACAATTCATCCTATTTTGTGCTCTGGTATTAGTTTCAGTAGCAGGGTACCCATAAAGCTGTCTTTAAGTCAGACTTTTTAGAGCTTCTCATCAGCATTGTTTCCTGCTTTAATCTGCACACATCTGTATAATTTATTCTACAGCACCCTACAGATGGGCAGGGAGTTTTCATGACAGGAGGCCCTCTTGATCAAAACTGCTTTTGTCTGAACTTCAAAACTGTTCCCCTTTGATCAATGCATGGCTAACAGAAGGCAGTGGAAAGCTCAAGCTAAGCTTGAAATATTTTTTTTTCTTATTTCTCCAGTTGCATAAATCTTCACAGAGTAAGGATTAAACCAGAGAAGTTAAGACACATGGATGTGTTACAGATGAGAAAGCCCACCTTACCTATACCTGTTATATTATTGTGTAGCTATGAAGCTGTGGAAAGAGAGGTGTGTGAAACAGAGACCAATTAGAGCTATTTTTAACGGTGGCATATGGAGTTTAGATAAACTGCTCCTTTACGAGTAGATTTTGATCTTTTACATTCTTTACGTTTAAAGCTCCTTCGCACAGAAAACAGTGAACAGATACAGCTAGCCATTAATTTAGGTCATATACTAAACATTGCCTGAAAAGGCTTTGTGTAGTCTAAACTTCACTGGAAAAAAATTCATCATAGATTTTAAATTTTGCCTTATCATTTTTTAAGGAGCTAACATACACTCACACATTGTGTATAGGCATGTAGACATGGTCATGACCACCTGCTTAAGTTCAAACTAAGTATCAAATCAGGGAAGAAAAGTGATTAATTGACTTTAAATATGGCATGGTTGCTGGTGCCAGATGGGTTGATTTGAGTATTCCAGAAACTGCTAATCTACTGGGATTTTCCCACACCGTCTGTAGGGTTTACAGAGAATGGTTAAAAAATAGAAAATATTCAGTGAGAGGCAGTTCTCTGGGTGAAAATACCTTGTTGATGGAAGAAGTCAGAGAATAATAGACAGGCTGCTTAAAGAGAAGACAGGATAGGAAGGGAACAGCAATTCAAATAACCACCTGTAACAACCAAGGTATACAGAAGAGCATCTCTGACTGCACAACATGTCAAACCTAGAAGCAGATGGGCTACAGCAGCAGAACCTCACATTGGGTGCCATTCCTCTCAGCTAAAAACAGGAAACCAAGGCTACAGACTCACCAAAATTAGACAACAGAAGACTGGAAAAACATTGCCTGGTCTGATGAGTACCAATTTTTGCCACAGCATTTGGATGGTAGGGTCAAAAGGTGATGTAAATAACATGAAAGCATGGATTCATCTGGTTCAGGCTGCTGACAGTGGCGTAATAGTATGGGGAATGTTTTGTTGTTGGCCCTTAGTGCCAGCCGAGCATCATTTAAATGGCACAGACTACCTAAATATTGTTGCTGACCATGTTCAGTCCTTTGCGACCACAGTGTAACACACTGTGCCACATAGCTCAAATCATCTCAAACTGGTTTCTTGAGCATGACAGTGAGTTCACTGTACTCAAATGGCCCCCACAGTCACCAGATCTCAATCCAATAGAGCACCTTTGGGATGTAGTGGAATGGGAGATGTGCATCGTGGATTTGCAGCCAACAAATCCTCAGCAACTGCCTGATGCTATCATGTCAAGACAGACCAAAATTTTTCTGAGGAATAATCCCAGCACCTTGTTGAATCTATGTCATGAAAAATTAAGGCAAAAAGAAAGTGGCTAGTGAGTGTATAGTGCTGATAAAAACATTTAGCCTGGCTGTATGACCATTCCCTTTTGGACCAAACAGGTAGACCAAAAAATCAGACTTGATTATTTTTTTTCATAAATTGTAAACAAAGCTGACAGCATACAGGCAGACACTGTGTCAGCAGGACTGCACTTGAAATTTATGAGAAGTTGCACAGAGGAGATAATATGAAGGATTTAAAAGATGATAAACACTTTGATGATTACTGGTAATTATTAGAGGGAGTGTGATGATTATGCCATAGCTTCTGCTATAATCAGTGAATATTGTGCTCTGTGATGTAATAAGGATGTAACAGGTAAACTGTTGAATTTTAGAGACACACCTGTGGAAGGTCGAGGTATATACAGACTATTAAACTAGCTCCTCAGTGACTTTAAAAAGAGGAGTTGCTAAAAAAATAAATAAATATGATCTAATTACTAAAACACAGCTTCTTTTGCCACGTTTCTTCCCTCAATCACAAAGTTTCAAGTGCAGTAAGAATCAAGTAGTCCCCCAAGCTAGAGCAGTATAGAATTTAAATAAGGTCAGCCCCTTGCCTTTCTCAGCACTTTGAGCACTTCAGCTGCCTGCTCCGTCTTCTGCTCCCGGAGAAGCCTCTGGATTTCCCGGACCCATGCCACCCGTCTGACATATGGGCTGTGGTTGGTTTTCCGCAGCATCCCTGGAAGCTTGTCGGACTTGAGCATCAGGGAGGTAAACAAGAAGTCTCCGCCGCCCCTGCCGCTGCTCCTGTCGCTCTCTCCGGGAGCATCATTTCTCTGACGTCTTCTCTTGGACAATTTGCTGTCAAAATCGAGACTTCTTTGTCTGGTCAACTTAGAACCCATCACTCCTGAGAGGATGTGTGACTGGTGGTGGTGAGAGCGATTTCACAGCGCGCAGCCAAAACATCACACTCAACTTGCAGCGAAATGCGAAGAAATGCATAAAATACTGTCACAAAGTTTGAAGGCTGCTAACTAAAATGTAAGCCTCACTGTGGTGCATATGCAGCCGGTTTCGCCGTCGTCTCCTCTCCGTCTGCATCTGTCCATGCACTGCCTGAGCACTCTGGCATCCCTTGCTTTACTCTGAGCTGGTGTTTTTTTCCTCAGCCAATCAGATCTGGATTTGCTGCACAGCTTCAGAGTGAGAGTCATGCAGGAAACTGTTCTCAGTGGTGTTTTCTGACATGAACCAACCAAAAATGTCCTTGTTAACTAAAACTAAACTAAAACTTTTAATTTCCCAAAGGGAAACTCCCGAGGGATCAATAAAGTTCTATCTAAAAACCCAAATTAAGTGTGAACAAAAAATTCCACACATTTTCATGAACTGAAATAATAAAAACATACAGGAAATGTATCTTTGTAAGTTTGGCCAAATTTGTTGTAACCTGCCCTCAGTATCATAAAATTCTACCAACAAAAACTCCCAACAATGAAACTAATTAAAACTAACTTAAACCTGAATGTTTTCAAACAATAAAAACTAAGTGAAACAAACAAACCTACTGTGGAAACTAAGCTGTTGTGCGCAGATGAAGTAAATGTACCTTCAGCTGCTCTCTTGTGTTCTCCCCAAGGGGGGAGTTTTTTCCCCTGTTATTTACATCTAGCTCTGTTAAACAATGTGGGACAGAACACATTTTGTATCAAACCACTCAGTTTTTCAAATAAGCATAAATACTAGAACAGAATGTTTTCAAAGATAATTCATGTTTGGTTGCATGTTCCATCAACTGCTAAAGCTGCTAAAATCTGGATACATTTCTCTGTAAATTGGCAGACAATACAGTATGTTTCTTTACACTTCTGTGTTCATTTTGCTACCATCATGAGTTATATCATCAATGAAGATGATTAAGCATGTTCCATTAGCAGCCATGCAAGCCTAAGCTAAGACATAACCTCCGCCATGCTTTACTTATTAACTTGTAAGTTTAGGATCATGAGCAAATCCCTTCTTTCTTTATACTTTGGATTTTCCATCACTTTGGTAAAGGTTCATCTTTGTCTCATCAGTCCATCAAACTTTGTTCCAGAACTGTTGTGGTTCGTCTCTGTACTTTTTTGTTCATTTTCAGTGTGATTTTCTAATTTTTTTA
Source organism: Etroplus canarensis (assembly GCA_015106775.1). Classification (NCBI taxonomy): domain Eukaryota; kingdom Metazoa; phylum Chordata; class Actinopteri; order Cichliformes; family Cichlidae; genus Etroplus; species Etroplus canarensis. The sequence goes on from VUQH01027958.1 coordinate 11,459, forward strand.
ATGTCGTTCTTCAAGTCTTCTTCAAAAGGTGTACTGTGATATTTCCACCTCTGCTCTTTGGAGGCTGTTGGTGATGTTAAAGTCTGTTGCTTTGGGGTTTTTCTTCACTGCTTTCACTATTTGTCTGTCAAAAAGGCAATACCAAGAGACAGACAACCATTCATGCTCACATTCTCACCTACAGTCTATTTCGAATCACTAATTAACCTAGCACCTTTGCATGTCTTTGGACTGTGGGAGGAAGCCAGAGCACCCAGAGAGAACATGAAAATTCCACACAGGGGCCCAAGCTGGCCAGCTGCTGGATTCAGACCTGGACCTTCTTGCTATGAGGCAACAGTCCTAACCACCATACCACCTTGCTGCCTGTGTCTGTAAACTCTTGTTTTTTCCCCCTTGGAGGCCTGTTGGAGGTGGTTATTTACTTTTACAGGACATTCCAGATTGTGATACTGTCTATGCCCAATATTTTTGAAATACCTCTGATGGATTTTCCCCATTTCCTCACCTTCAGAATGGGAAGCTTTTCTCCCATAGACAGCTCTCTGGTCTTCATGTTGGTCTACCCTACTTTACTACAAATGCAGTCCTCACAGTAGAAAGCCAAAGCTTGAATTGAGGGCTACTTAATGATTAAACAAACCTTGGTAACAAGAAACAACTGTCGCTTGTCATGTTCCAATACTTTTGCTCACCTAAAAAACTGGGTGGTTTGACACAAACTGTTACGTTCTATTTTGTTTAACATATCTAGATTTAAATACCATGGAATAAAAGCTGAAACTCTGATCTTCCTTTTCACAGTCATCTTATGGTCTCACACAGAAATGTCTTCAGTGCATGGAAAAAATAAACAAGTTGGCCTTGCTTTTCCAATAATTTTGTAACTCTGGATGAACACACATTGTTTACTTGATGGTCAAGTTAGTAATTGAAAGGACATTTGTTTAATTGTGGCTGTTCTTTAACATGATTTAACACCCTCTAAAGAGTATTAATGCAGCCTGTAGGTTAAGTTGCTTACAGGTGTAACAGTTATGAACATAGAGGACAACTAAAGAGTGAGCCTGAGTGTGGTTAGGGGTAAAACATAACTTTTTTTTGTTTATCACTGGATCAAGAAAAAATGATGTTTTACTGCAGTATTTTGAATATCAGGAACCAATTTATTATAGATTTTTCTGCTTGCATGGAACCCCATGTTAGGTCAAGCATCTGGGTTTGTGCTCCCACCTTGTGTGTGTTTCTGCCTTGACAGGATCCTTCTGGCTAATGGCTGCTTGTGGGAGTCACTCTCTCTGAACACAAAAGAAACAGCCAACAAGCAAGTATTTTTTTAAACTCTAAACCCTGTTGTCAAGTTATGAGAAGCCCGCTTATAATCTCTGACTTACTGTAGCAGCGCTGAACAGTCATGACTGAGTTAAATCAGAAGTCCAAAAAAGAAAGACACATGCTGATATTTGAGCAAGAAAACTCAAGTCTTTTTTATTTCTCACCTTTCATCTGCACTACGTGTCTCCAAACTGATGAGGAGCCTCTGGAATGTTGGGCTGCAGGAAGCACCAGAGTTCACAGGTAGAGGCCTACTCTAGGAGCAGGTGACAGAAATGCTTAATGATCTTCAGTTTTATTGTTTCTCTGTTCTGCTTGAGGGAAACCAGGGTCAGTGTGTGCTTACAATTAAACTGAAGGAGAATCATTAGCTTGCTGTAAGGACACTGGCTCACTTTGAATGCACTTTATGATGGTAGGGTGAGACATTCCTTTACCATACAGGCATGAAGCCTCGATGTGCCTCAGTGGTCCTTCATAAGTGCCTGGTATACATAACTGACTGATATACAAACCTATACCAAAAACACTATATAGATTTAGATTTAATAAATGTAATGCCTTTTTCAGGCTTTGTTGTGTATTCTTTGAATTTCAGAATTATTTATGTTTGCAAGAAAACAGTAAAAAAGAAGAGATGAATAGGACATAACAGCACATATAAAAACTGCTTTGTCAGTAGTACAAGTTGATATTACTGCATTATGTGCAAAAAATATCAAAAAACAGTGGTTAATTTGTCCTCTCTTCTGTGTCCACTGGATAAACAGAGAAAATGCAGAGTTTAGCAAAGTTCAGTTACTGGTTTAACTGGTTTAGATTATGTCCACTACACAAAACAGTATGGTCAAGTTGATGTTGGCTGGAAATGAAAAGATAGATTTGTAAACAATGTGTGGTCTAGGATATTTACTGCATATTAACTCTATGCTGAGACACAGTGAGGTAGTAACTGATTTCATGTAATTTAAATTACATGATAATCACATAAAGCGTTAAGTAACTCAGCCCAGATTACATTTACATTTAATACATGTGTAATTTGATTGCATTACATTATCAGGGATTACTTGATTAAAGCTTGAGAGTGTTGTTGGATTCTAATGGATTTTGAATTTGTTCAACCACATATTAAATTAATAATGAGCTTACATAAGCCTTGATCCCACTTTCTCAAAACGTGATTACGAATCAACTCAAATTCAGTTTGTGTCATTTCATAATGAATCCCAAATGTGTCTTAAGTACTTTGTGATTGAACTTGCAATTATAATAATTGCAAGACATTGTAAACACCTCGTATTGTCACCGAAGCTGGGGTGCCAATTTTGAAATTTACAAAACTTTCATAAGGGGTTAAAATTCTGGAAACCTTCACATGTCACAATTGAGTCATAGATGCAATTGCCTTGTAAATGTCGTAAATGCATCCTAATCTTTTGCAACCAAATTGGGCTGTTTCTGCAAAGTGTCCCAAATGTCTGAGAAGCAGTTGTGAGGCAAGTATGACACCTCATGAAAGTCATAAATTCCTCATAACATATTATGAGAATTTGTAACACTTTTCTTGTTTCATAAACAACTATTCACATTTTTTTATTGTAATTGTTCACAGGAACTCATAAATGACTCATGGCTGTTTCTTATTAATTTCACAACTACTGTGCTCCAGAGGCAGTGATTCATTACGAGTTTTGTGTCACATTGATTCGTAATCAGATTTGCAAAAGTAGAACTCAGCTTTAATGTTTCTTTATTTTTCAATGCAAATAATATATATCCAGTTTCCTAATTACTCACCCAACTTCACACATATAATTTTGAATCTTTAATTTAACATATATGTCTTTGGACTGTGGAAGGAAGCCAGAGTACCCAGACAGAGGCAAACTACACACAAAAAGGCCCCAGTCAACTCAGAACCCAGAACCTCCTGAGAGGCAACAGGTAACATGTTTCTTTGATTAAAAAATAAAACAAAGGAAAAAATACACCTCATGCACAGAAAACATATACACATCCCACCTAGAATATGCACAATACTGCTTGTATTTGACAACTGTGAATATTGACTGTTGACTGTATTTGAATGTAAAAAAAAAAATTAAAAAAAAATAGAAAAAGAGAATTTTTGCACAACTCAATTTGTCGTGATAGCATCCTTTTTCGGCATAAGTTAAGTTTATGTTTGAGCTTTTAGTTCTGGCCCCACTTATGTTTAGTTTATGTACCCATTTCTGTTCTTATTGTCGGTCAGGTTCAGTCTCGTATCTATGTTCTCAGTTATGTTCCCATTTTCTGTTTTACTTTGTTAAAGTTATGTCCTGTGCATTATGTTCAGTTTTGCTTCCTGCCCCTAACTGTTGACACCTGTGGTCCTCTCCCTCTCTTCGTCATTCATTAGTCTCATGTGTATTCCTTTGTTTAGGGTTGCGTAGTCTGTTCTGTTAGGTGTTTCTCATGGCATGTCATGTCATGTTTTGACTTCTCCCTGTGCTTCATGCCTTTATTTCATACTTATCGGACTTTGTTATTTTAATGAACTTTTATCAGCTTTTTAATAAAGCTTGTTTTTTTGTTTATCCACATCTGGCCTTGGAGTTCTGCACACTAGGTCTATATGTTGTCTGAACCCTGACAGTTCTCAATGTTTTAAGTTGCTCTGAAGTTATTCAGAAGTGTTAGGATTATTTTTTGGACTCCAAATGGATTAGGTTACAAAAATTACCATGTAGTTTATATTCAGCAACTTACCTGACTAATTTCAGAATAATCTGACTTAACCTTGGTTGTGCATTCACATCTTTTTCCAAGAACATTTTAACTAAACTTTTGATCAGCCTGGCTTAAGTCAGTCACTCGGCTGGAGCCTGAGGAGAAATTTAGAGCTACATTGTTCTTGGGAAATAGAAAATAACAAAGCCCCATCTACTCAATGTTTTGTTGCAGGCATGCACCATTTCCCTCTCCTTTTATAGATTTTGTTTGAAATGGAGCCATATACCTCTGAATTTTTAGTACAGCCTGAGGGTTGCAGCTGTGAAAACACAAACACACGGACTATTTATGATATCACAGCAGGAACTGAACAATAGGAACAAATGAGTGAAAAGGGGATTCTGTATTTACAGTATAAGGTGATTCCACAGCTGTTTCATTTGGAACATTTAAAGCCAATTGTTAAAAGTCTCTAATATTTATAGACCACTCTTCTCTGTGCACCTTCAGAGAAATAAATTGGATTTTTGAGTTCTTTGCTTCTCCTCCCCCTATTTCTATTTACAGAATCTGATAGTGATTGAGGGGTCCAGAGTTTTAAACACACCCAGGGGTTTAAAACCAACTATCTTCTGGGACCTTGCGTTCTTATATGGGGCCATTCCATTTGGCTTTTCTGCACCTTATACTTAATTTTGCTAAACTGTTGCATGCCATGCCTCCAAAAAAACAGCTCAAGTCTCAAGAAGTTAAAGGCAAAAACCCCAGGCTTCTGCCAAAAAGAAAAAAAAAATCAAATCAAAGGAAGTATTGTACTATTAGATCTTGAAGTTTTCTATCTATCTATCTATCTATCTATCTATCTATCTATCTATCTATCTATCTATCTATATATCTATATATATATATCTATTTATCTATTTATCTATCTATCTATCTATCTATCTATCTATCTATCTATCTATCTATCTATCTATCTATCAGTTTGTAAAATTTACAGTTGCGTCAAAGTTGAGAAAGCAATCTGTCCTGTCCCTTTTGCGCTGCGCCTACTAGCCCAAATGCATATTTAACTGACTTTCCTCATCCAGCTATGAACTTGTTCACACTGTTCCCCTGTAGTTTGTTCATCACACTCTTTCTTCCCCTCAGGACACATATGATCGTCTCCCTTGCAGCTTTGAAAGCCTGCATTTTCTTCATGAGTAGTCAATTTCTTTAAAAACCCAACTACATTTATGCCAGAGCTGTGTTGCTTTATAACAGTGAAACAGGTCCCTCAGTAAAGTGTTGCCTACTTATGTCATCTATTTAATATGAGTCACCAGCAAACTGAGGCTACTAGTGATTAATCACAAACAACTTTAAGAATCATAGCAGATAAGGAGCCTTTTGTGTGGTGACTGTTACTATAAGGTCAGCAGCTGCTCTGTGGATTTTAGAACGTTGCGTGAAGCCTGAATACAGAAAACAATTTGAAATTGCTTTTGTTTCAGCTTGTTTTTTTCCTTGTGTTTGCATTTTTCACACCCCCATCAAAAAGGCAGGTTTATGGCGGGATGGGTTAAAGTTTAATGACTTTGTGATAGTTACACATTGAGACCTGGAATCAGCCTTTTACTGATCAACAGCTGCAGACTGTGGCAAAAACACACCGCGGACAGCCTGCTGCTGAGGCCCCGAGAGGAATCACAGTAAGACAGGTGTTTAATATATCTGGGAGAGTGACGGTCAACTTTTTTCACATTTTTGTGGTAATTTGCAAATTGTCTTGTTAATGTTTAGTTATTGAAGTAATTCTATATTTAAGGTGTAAAAGTTGATGACAGTTTTGTATAAATAATCAGCTTAGAATGATATGTAACAGTAGTAATTGTGCTGTACATCTAAACAGACTTTCTGTTACATAATCTTAGCTAACCAGTTTGACTGAACTTTTCAGGTTACAATTTCTACTTATTTGAGAACCAAAAAATATTAAAAATGGATTCACATAAGCCTTGGTATTTCTTGTGGTATATGTATTATTAGAAATGGTTGAAACTACTGTGCCACAGGGTACCAAATCTTGATTAGGCTTGATTTTCTTCAATGAAATAAGCGGCTAGATGAGAATACATCATGAGTGTGATTGTATAATAATTAATAGAATTCTAAATAATTTAACTAACCTACTGGACATAGTTTTAGATGATTTTTTTCAGCTGTACCATGCACCTCCCCAGTGGGGAACAAGAAAAAAACAGTTTGCTGTTATATTTAACCAGCATTCTGTCACAGACACAACAGATTATACTTCTTTGTAATGAGATAAAAAACAAGAAATATATTTTTGCAAAGAGAAGAATCTGTCCTCAAATTTTCTCTATTTATTAAGACACTAATGGGCTATCAGGGTGTTTTGAAAGCTATTTCATATTTTCTTTGTCATATCAGGTTTTGTCAAGTAAATCAGTAACTGTGAAGCCTAAACAATTTTCTGAACAATGATTGGCTGGATTCATTTATTTTACATTCTTTTTATGTAACCAGTATACAGTAACGCATGTTCACTATCATATTGAGCAGCATATGCTGTTAAAATGACACATTTAAATCCATAAAGTATTGCATTCATAAGATATATAATTTCTAAACAATTAATGTTTTGATATATGTGGTGTATAATCCATCAGATTTGAGACTACAGCTGTTTTGTGTGTTTTTGTTGCTTGTTTTAGTTCTGCACTGTGAATTTTAAAATAAAAACCACATTTGTTCCCCCTTTTCTCAGGGATTGAATAAATTATTTGAAATACAAAAATGCCCAAGAAGATAATAATTGTGGCACTGACATTGCTGCTGTTGGCAGCTGCTGCTACTTTTATCGGTGTCTTCTTTGGGATTGGGAGAAGGAAGCCCACAAGTGAAGAGGGGTACTTTAAGGCAGCAGTGGCAGCGGATGCTGGACGGTGTTCAGAGATTGGCAGGTGAGAGCTAGTTTCCACAAGATATTTCTAAAGATGCTGACCACAGACTAACTTATGTATAGAATAACACAAAATATACAAAAACAACAGACAAATTGGCATAAAAACCTGCTACATTTAGTTCTATCTTTGCCTGCACAGAGTCTCAAGAACTTAACTGTAAAATCTTCTACACCTTCCCTTCCTATGTGTGTTTTTAACCACAGAGACATACTGTTGAAAGGAGGGTCTGCCGTAGATTCTGCTATAGCTGCTTTATTATGTGTTGGACTGCTAAATGCTCACAGTATGGGCATAGGAGGAGGACTTTTTCTTACCATCTACAATGCAACAACTGGTACCCCTTCATCCTTCACCGCAAATATTGTGTTCTTACTTTCCCGAAAAAAAACATACAAATTCCTGATGATCAAGCCCTTGAATGATTTTCCTGATGTGACTTCTTCACAGGGACAGTTGAGACCATTAATGCAAGGGAGACAGCACCACACAACGCAACAGAAAATATGTTTGGGAACAGTACAGCTTTATCCCGGAAAGGTAATGTTTAACCAGTACTATGGCGTGGAATTGCACTGAGGTAAGCTGTTGTTACTGCTCATGACCTTGTGACAGTGACAGAGAAAAGGGTGAATAATGTTCATGTGATATTTTCTCAAGAATGATCTGATTCAAGCTGAATCAGTAAGTATTGTTGCATTGCTCAATACATAATGCAAATACTGACATCATGCACACATGTCAGCACACATACACAAACGTACAGCATAGATACAGATAAAAACAAAGCCGTACCACATACACATACACACCCATATGAGATAGATGCATGCACACACACACACACACACACACACACACACATAACACCCACTCCAACTATTTTGAACATGACCACACTGATGTTTGTCACACGATGTACATGGAATTGGTTCCAGGGAAAAGACACTTCAGATTATTAATCAGTTAAATGACTTACAGGCTGACATTGTCTTTTTACAGGAGACTCATGTCTAAAACATCTGCACACACACTCACCTCTCCACAGTTTCCTTACATGTACTCAGCCTGCTACAATTCAAAACAAAGAGGCATAGCCATAGTGATTACCATAAAGATACATTTTACCAAAAGCAACACTATAATAGATCCAGAAGGTAGATTTGTAATACTTAATGTACCTATTCAAAATATGGATTTATGCCTTGCTATTATATATGGACCAAATATTACTGACCCCTCCTTTTTTCATGGTTCTTCACTGCACTTTCTGATCACTCTGACACCACACTTACAATAGGGAGGTGACTTCAACCTGGTATTCAACTCAGAAATTGACAGGCTGAGTCAAAGAAACTGGCAGTCTGCAGACATTCTCAAACAATACATGAATGATTTTGGTCTTCGTGATGCATGGCGATCATATCACCCTGCGCTTAGGGATTATACCTTTTCACTCATCTGTTCACCAGTGCATCACTCACATTCTCAATTAGACTACTTTTTAGTCTGCAGCTCCATTATGAAGGAAATCACACACGCTGGGATTCATCCTGTCACTATCAGTGATCACGCACGGGTGTCTATCTCAATGAAAAAGAAAGGAGTCACACCACCAATTAGGAACCAGAGATTTAATATATCATTACTTAAAGAGGAAGATTTCGGTAATTATTTCAAAAAGGAGTGGACAATATACTTAGAAAATAATGACCTGCTAGGAATATCACTATGTGTTCTTTGGGAGGCATTAAAGGCAATAATGCAAGGTAAAAGAGTATCTTACAGTTCACAGAAGAAAAATAAAAAAAAAAACTCTTGTATTGCAATTACAACAAAAAAATCAAATAATTAGAAACTGTCTATGCTGTCTCACCACAAGAACATATAATTAACAACTTGAGAAAACTAAAACTAGAATTAAATGAAATAATAGATAAGAAGACACTGTTTCTGGTGTAAAGACTATGTTTGGAGAATTTTCAGTATGATGATAAATACGGGAAACTCCTCACTCATCAGTTAAAGAAAAACCAACTATCTACTCTGTTAAAGACTCGACTGCGAGTGTTACTCATGATCCATGATAAATATCTAAATCTTTTAAAGACCTCTATGAAGCTTTATATTAATCACAAATGAATCCATCGGATAAAGAATTTCTTAATAATATAAATTTACCAAAACTAAATGATGAACAGATCATGACCCTGGATTCACCTATTTCAATATCTGAATTCCATGAAGCCCTACAGCATCTTCTAAATAATAAAGCCCCAGGTCCAGATGGTTCTCCAGCAGAGTTTTACAAAGAACTCTGGCCTACACTAGCACCCACTTTCATCAGAATGGTGACTCAAATTCAGAGTGATCACACACTACCTCCAAACATGAACTTTGCCACCAATAGCTTGCTTCTTAAACTCGGTAAAGACCCTACACTGCCATCCAGCGACCACCCAATTTCACTCATAAAGATAGACTTGAAAATAATTTGTCCTTGCTAGAAGATTAGAAAAAAATCACTCAATTTATAATTCATCCTGACCAAACAGGTTTTATCAAGGGTAGATACTCAGCAAATAATACATATAATAATGTAGGGGAGGGGCTTTTTCTCAGGGGTGGTATATGCAGGGTGGGTTTGGGGAGGTGCGTCCTGGACCTCAGACCATTTTGTCTTATGCTTTTTGTGTCTATTGCTGCATGAATGTTTGACAGGTGCTGGGCTGCCCTATGAAGTGTGTGTGTGTGTGGAGTGCTAGCCTTGGAGGTGGTCAACATTGGCTCCTGGCCTGCCTTTTCCTGCCCTTCGGTGGGATGTGGTAGACTGGGGGCCTAGTGAGCCGGCTGACGAGCTGGCTCTCTGATTCTGGGGCAGTCCTCTGCCTCCCGTTCTTATGTATCCTGACCCTGCCCCCCACCAGCCCCTTAAATGCCACATTATTATTTTTTAATTTGGTTTTCTTTTCATTTAAAACAACAAACAAAAAACTGATGTCCTAAAATAATGTCTTGATAACTTATGTGGTACATTCTGTTTCACTGCTCTTCATGGTTATTAGGAGGGTTGGCGATTGCTGTACCAGGGGAGATTCGAGGTTACCAGATGGCACACCAGCGACATGGAAAGTTGCCTTGGAAGGACTTGTTTTTACCAAGCATTCAACTTGCAGAAGAAGGGTTTCCTTTGGGCAGAGCACTTTCCCAAGCTGTGTCCAATAACAAAAAAACCATCCTGAATGACACAGCCCTGTGGTGAGAACAACCACCATAACGACTGTGTAATTATTTGAGAATGATCAAAACATTCTTCTTTATCAACTAAAATGAAATAATCCTCTATTCTTTCAGTGAAGTCTTTTGTGGGAAAAATGGCGATGTCCTTAAAGAAAATGAAACCATTAAATTTACCAAGCTAGCGGCGACTTATAGGAAAATAGCTGAAGAGGGCCCTGATGCTTTCTATGAGGGACCATTGGCTCAGAGCCTTGTGGCAGATATTCAGGCAGCAGGTAGTATTTTTCAGTCCTCTGTGAAATAATGTTTTGTTCATATAGTCTTCATATAAGCTGATAGAAAATCATTTTTATTTAGATTAGGAAAAGAGATGAGGATCGGTTATAACCAATTGCTTAGTGTTACATCTATAGAAATTCACCCCTCCTCAACATCAGGAATGAATGATGACTTCAGACTCAAAGAAAATACTCCATCTGGCAGTGGTAATAGGGACTTCTCACTTAGTGATTTATAGTGAAAAGGTCAGAAATCAGACTTATCAGAACAGCACTTTCTGTGGATCATGTAGATCATGTTTATGTAGCCAGAAAACCAGACATTTAGTCTACATAAAAAGACTCTAACATGCACCTCTCTGCACATCTAATTTTCAGGGTAAGCAGGATTTGTATAACACAGTAGTTCTGGCCAAGTGTGCATTCACATTGTTTATCAATCTATGTTTAGGCGGTATCATCACAATGGAGGATCTGAAGGATTATGTACCGGTTTTGGATGAGAAACCTTTAATGGTGAGCGTGGGGGAGTACACCATGGCTGTTCCCAATGCCCCCGCTAGCGGCCCTGTGCTCTCACTGATATTAAACATCTTGAATGGTAAGCCTTGATGCTCTGTCCAAAAAACATCCTGAGTGGGAGAGAATAAGCTTTTATGCTAGCTGCCTTCACTTTACCAGCCAGTCTTGCAGAAGAGAATCAACCATAAGCTGATATGCTGATTTACTGCAGTAAATCTCTTCCATCTCAGTTTATAAACAGCCTCTTGGACTTATTGCTACCTAGGAGCAGTTCAAATGACATTATGAAAACACAAACTAATGTTTTTTTTTGTTACTATGGCAACCAATCTAATTGATTGAATTTTCATATTGACAAGGGATAAATTAAAGAACAAAAGAATGGTGCTTCCAATTTGAATTTAACTTGATCCAGGGAGCCACTTTGACAAAAAGGGCATTTTATTTAAGTAATGATGACCTAATGGTAACTATTGTCTGTTTCACACCCATGACTCCCAAGACTTGTCAGCAAAGAAGACGTTGCTTATCAAATCAGTGCTACTTGATTCATTATTTCATTATAAATAAAGTTTTAAGATAGTGACACATTTTTTGTAATTGTGCCTTGATTGTAGACTCTGGTAATGTTATATCTACCTCCTTGAGGGTTAAGTAAATATTGGTTTGTACCTTATTGTAAACCCTCTGTACACATTCACAAAGATATCTCTTGAGTACAGATTTTGAGAGTGATACACCTCCTCTTATTGACTTGGCCAGATTTTGAAAGGGTTTTTCATACCCATGTCAGGTGTTGCTTAGCTGGACACTGTTTTCCTTTTAAACAATTTACCAGATTGTTGTTTTGGTAACTGCTAAAGTTTTGCTATCTGTCTGATGAGTTTATTTCGGGTTTTTAGCGTAATAATGGCCTCCTTAATTTGTATCAACATCTAGCTGGACCTCATCTTGAAAGTTTCAGTAAACAGTTGCCAAATACAAGTTCAACACTTGGAATCAAGTCCAGATATATTATCTGCTTAGTTCATCATGGAAAAAATCAAGGAAATAGGTCTTATCTGGCCATGTCAGTCAGTGGCTGTAATTCCTAAACAGTTTATGCTTTAGTCAAATGCCTTAAACTAAAACTAAAACTGAAAGCCTACACTTCAATTACATTTTGACTATTTGATTTAAAATCCTCTGTGGTGGTGTACAGAGGTAAAATCACATAAAAATGCATCACTGTCTTAAAACTTAAGGGCCTAACTGTAGAATTGTTCTATTACTTATCAGTTTTAACTTTAAATTGTATGTTGGGCAAAGACTTAAACAAAAATATTGGACTGTGAAGACACTGCTTCTGTGCTTCAGCTATTTTTCAGTGCAGTGACAGCATCTGCTTCCAAGGTTAGATCTGAAAACTTCTTTCTAAAGTAATTAATCTGCTCAAACCTTTCCTTTCCTGTGACTGGCCACCCGCCTACTGTCTCCATCCTGCCTCACACACTAACACTAATCTCACCAGTTCATCTCTAATTGGACAGAGTTGAGTGGTGGCGGATTCATGCACACATTTCGGTCACTGGCCAAAATTTTCATCCTGCTAATTTACTGTGACTCCTGCCTCTGTCAACTGAAACCCATCAAACTCTGCATCCCTCTGTTTCCTTGTATGGCTGTCAGCTCAGGCTGATAACCACGGTCTGGTCACAGCAACTTTTAGACTAAATGAATACAGAGGAACAGCCTGTGTCAAGTCCATTTTGTGTCTATTTCCTCAAAGAACCACCATCTCAGTGTAGACCAATGTGTGGGTCTGTGGTTTCAATAAATTACTAATCATTGCTGTATTTTCTACAGGGTACAACTTCACATCAGATAGCATGGCAAGCACTGAGAAAAAGATCCTAACCTACCATCGCATTGTGGAGGCCTTTCGTTTTGCTTATGCAAAGAGAACCACGCTTGGAGATCTTAAGTTTCTCAACATTACAGATGTAAGGCTATAGATTTTATAATCAATGTCTCTTATTTAAAAATAAATAAATAAATGTTAAAGGAAAAGATTTAGTTTTGGTAGAAACACATTTTATGGCATGTCCTCTTGCACAAAAAAAAAAAGTTCTTCAATTTAAGGTCAGACATTCCAGTGTCTACAGCACAGATACAGAATTTAAAATGACTTATGAAATGTATTAAAAGCAGTATAGCAAATATCAGATGGCATTAAAGTGGCTCAGTATAACAACATGAATTGTAGCAGAGAGGGCAATAAAGTGACTTAGCGTACACAGTGTTAAATGGCGCGAGAGTGCAGGGCTGAAAAGAACCATTAACATGAAAGCATAGATGATTTTATGCAAGATAAATGTGTTCTATTGCAGAGAGATATTGCATGATGAACTAAAGGTTCATATTGTAGAAAATCACTTTTACCTGTGACAAATTTCAACTACAAAATTATAAAACTTTGATGTGAGCTGTAGCCAAATATAGTGACTGCATTTTATTGTTGTTTTGTCTGCTTGAATAGACAAAAAATACAACAAAAAATGCGTGCATTTGCTTTGAATTTCCAGAAATGTCCTCCTCTTCCCTCTTGGCCAAAGTCTTCAATCACAGACTAGATTTTTTTAAGGCCTTAAAACAGAATACCCGGGAAAAATTTCTAGGTTTTGCATATCTAATGTATATTTAAAATCCTTCTCCCCCAAAGCTCATCCAGAATATGACTTCACATTCTTACGCCAATGCCCTCCATGAAAAGATTACTGACGAAACTACACATCCTATGAACTACTATGAGCCAGAGTTTTATGTGCCTGAAAACCATGGGACCTCGCACCTCTCTGTCGTAGCTGAAGATGGAAGCGCTGTGGCTGCCACCAGCACTATCAACCATCAGTACGACCTTTTAATTGAACATATTACAGTAGTTAATCATTCATGCTTACAATGCGTGCATGAGATCTTAAAAGTTATTATTTTTCTGCAGTTTGGGCTCCAAAGTCATGTCAAGATCAACAGGGATAATTCTCAACAATGAGATGGATGACTTCAGCTCACCGCTCATCACAAACGGCTTTGGTGTACCTCCTTCACCAAACAATTTCATCAGGCCAGGTAACATCATGACAACTGAAAACATTCATTAGAAGTTCTGAAAACCAGCAAACCTTTAACGGAAGTTAAGTTTTCAATAGCAGGATGATTAAAGGTCATGCAGATTTAAGCATGTCCTTCCTAGCACTGCACATTTTTTGTTGAATGATGCTTTGTGTTCATGAAGATGAATCTATTTTGATTCAGAGTTGTTAGGCTATGACAAAGGAGAAAATGAACACACATTTTTATTTGACCTTATTAACATAAATAATCAAGAAACTCTTTTTAAAAGGGAAACGGCCAATGTCCTCTATGTGCCCAACGATCCTTTTTGACAAAAACAAAAAAGTTAAGATGGTGGTTGGAGGTTCAGGAGGAACAAAAATCACCACTTCAATTGCTCAGGTAAAATGCTTCACCAGTCATTAGCTGGTAAGTACAAAGGGATCATTTGTACTGTTATTGAATATATATAATGCTTGCTTTGTAGGTGATTATAAATGCACTGTTCTTCAACTATGATCTGAAAGAAGCTGTGTCAGATCCAAGACTCCACAACCAGCTGAGTCCTAACACCACTGTAGCAGAGCCTGGCTTTGACAAAGTAAGTGTCGCAAACAGCACTGATATATATAACTAAGAATACAGTCGCGTGGTGTCCAGGGAAACAATTCTTCATCCACAAACCTAGCAAACACTGAATCCTTAAAGCAAAGCCTTGACCAGCATTGGGGACTATATTCACATCTGTCATCACTGATAAATACAGTATAACAACAGAGGGGAAATCTAGGATACGCTAATGGTCTACGAGTGGCATATTTGTATCATAGCGCCTCAGAGTGTGTGGAGAGTAGGACCCAAATGCAGGATGAAGAATCTTAAAGTGACCTTTATTTAACTCCAAAGTCCTTAAAAATAACAAAGTCCATAAAGTTTACAATGGTGAGGAGAATACAAGGAAACAGGAGCGCACACTGACGTCCAAAGATGTAGACTAACATCAACAACGCAACGCAGAGCAGAGGAAGGCATGAGAATAAATAGACACAGACTAACAACAAACAAGAAACAAGAGGGAGAGGAGCACAGGTTATAAATATGATGACAAATGAAAGTGTTAGATTTTTCTGAAATGATTTATGAATGCTGTAAAATGTAGTCCCCATTTTCTTTCTTCCTCCCCCCCCCCCCCCTCTTTTTTTTAAAATAAATAAATAATAATATATTGGCAAAAAAAAAAAGAGGAGCACAGGTGACAACAATCAGGGGCAGGAAGCAAAACTACACACAATGCACAGGACAAGACTGATACCGAAGTAAAACAGGAAACATGAAACATAACTAAGAGCACAAGCACATAACTGAACCTGACAAAGGACAAGAACACAGCAGGAAGACACTGAGGGAACTAACACAACTAAACACAGTCATGGCCAAAACAGAACTCTGACAAAACACAACAAAACACACCTGACAATAAACAACTCTCACATACATAGATACATGAGGAATACATAAGGAGAACCATTAACAAACTAAACGGGGCTAGAACTGAGGCTAAACATAAACTAAGAATGCAATAAACCAAGCATGGGAAAGAAGACACTCAAAATCATAAACCTCAAAAAACGAGCAAAACCAGACTTCACAAACCTAGGACCATGACAATTAGCTTGCATTTCCTGTGCTCACAAAATATTGTCAGAGTCAAGATACAGCATATGAAAAATTAACTTTCACAGGCAAGTCATATGCAAGTCATATGAAAACTAAGTACACCCCATTATTTAGTAGCTTGGAGAACCACCTTTAGCAGCAATAATTCAAAGTAATCATTTTTCCTTAGTTTTATTCATCTTTTATACTGTTGTGGGGGACTTTTGGCCCACTCTTCTTCACAATGTAGCTTAAGTTCGCTGAAGTTTGCTGGCATGCATTTGTATTTGCACAGCTCTCTTAAGATCTCACCATAGCATTCAAGTCGGGTTGAAATCTGGACTTTGACTAGGCCATTGTAAAACACTGATTCTTTCTCAGTCATTCTGCTGAAGATTTGCCATGTTTTGGTGACTGACTTTGGTGTACATAGGAGTTCATTGCCAAATCAGTGACTGCAAGGTTCCTGCAGGTCCTGTGGCTGCAAAACAAGTCCAAATCATCACCCCTTTAACAATGTGCTTGACAGTTGGTATGAGGTGTCTGTGCTGATGTGCTGTGCTTGGTCTGCATTATGACCAAACATTTAACATTTTAACTGTGGCCTGCAGAGTCTGACGTGTTCTTGGGTATACTGCAATCTTTCTGAGGTTAATTTGCTGGGACGTCCACTCCTGGATAGATTGTGGCATTGCGTTAACGCACACCAGACCAGCAAACTGCCAAAACTTCTGCTTTTATAGGTGGTCACACTGGCTGATGATCAGTTAATCAAATGCATTTGATTAGCAGCATTTAATTGGTTGCTAATTGCCTTCTTAATTCCTATGGATGCAGTAAGGGGTGCTTAGATTTTCACAGGACTTCACAGAGTCCTGTGGGTGGGAGTCTGGGGAATGGCTGAATTGCATGGAGATACAGGACCTCAGTTGATCCAGAGATGGGCACTTAAGCAAGTTGGTATATATGGTCTATATGTCAATCTGGTGTTATGATGGAGGTGAAAACCGTGCTATAAGTGGAAGCAGTTACAGTTGACAGATTGAGGATTTTAGAATCCTACTCCTTGCATAACTGAAATGTCTACTGTAATCAGATTACACAGAAAGGGGAAGGGGAAATAGAGGAAAAGAAAACTGTTTTAAGAGGAGGAGGAAGCTCAGGCCTTACAGCGCTGACATCTTTTATTTTATTTATTTTTAAAATTTTTTTACTATATATTGAAGAAATGTAAAACCTGCTGAGAAAAAAAAACTTTACAGAGCAAACACATCATGGCATATTTTTTCTACACAAGGGAAAAAGATACTCTTACTCGTTCTATATAGTAGATAATTAAGTTCCTGGAGAATAAAAATAAATGCTTATTCAGTCTCTACAGCATTTTTAAAAAGCCTGACTTTAAAAAGAAAATATTTATTTTAGAGATGTAAATGTCTGTATTTGTAAATATGTGTTTCTCTTTCTTAAAGTTAGACACTACAGTAAATGTTAGTTTTGTAATTTTACTGTAAACCCACATGCTGCTCCAAGAGTCTTTTATGTTTAAATTCTTCTCATTTGCACCATCTTATAGTTAACCTGCTTTTGATATTACCATTACATTATAATGCGATTGTTGGGCACCACATCACAGCTTCTTTGTTTTCTCCTATTGAAAGTGTTGTTTACAAACACACTTAAATCTTCCCTTTTAGAAAAGCAAAAACTACATATTTAATGCATATATTTTATATGAATAAAACATTTTTATATGCCACACCTATTCAGTTCTGTTGAGGTGCCTAGACTGTATACTCATTTATGCTTTGGTTTCCAGAATGTCCTGGACGGTTTGGCAAAGAAGAACCATGAGACTGACTTTCTCACATCAACGGGAGCTGTGGTGCAGGCGGTGGTTTGTCATGATGACAAACTCTACGCTCAGTCTGATCCTCGCAAGTGGGGATATGCAGCTGGATATTGAGGTCATAAATACATCTGTGATAATGCAAAGTCACTGCAGGTTTTGTGAACCTACAGTGACTTTGCACTTTCTAATCTCTCAGGGTGTTCCATGATTAGAAAGTAAAGATCCAGCAACCATGAACAGTTGTCTTGCATCAGTTGTACAAACCTGCAAAGGGGTACCGGTTGTTGCACTTGTGTTGTTTGGTAATAAAAGCTATAATGATATTAATTCACCTCCTACCACACAGTGCATCAGCTGATTCTGAAAAAGAAGCATACATGAATTCATCCAGTTCTGAAGCCCAGATCATTCAGCTGTGTGAAGCTGTTTCCTGTTATTGTCAACCCAAAACTGACATCAACTGACTCAAGTATCTGAGAGTTGCTGTTAAAATGGAGAACCACCTCAGGGTGAAACAGTCTTACAGAATATATATAATGCTTGGAGTAATTTCCCAGAATCCTGAGAGCAAGGGCTTACAGTATAATGGCCTCATAAGAACCACCTCTGAGTTAAATAATTAGTGAAATGTATGACAGTGTTAAATTAAATATCAGTTGGTTTTTTGCTACTGATGATTGGTTCATTTGTAGAAACAATGTTTTGAAAAAAAGTTGTAAAATCTTCATTGCACTTGCTAGACATTTATTTATTACAAAATAATTAAATTACAATAGTTTGATTGTGTGACTTCATTTTCCTTGTTTAAGAAATGAATCTTAAAAGCCACCCTTAGTTTGATCATTTCCAGTGCAGATGTTCTGTAATTGATGGTATCAAATATGTACAGCAGACAGAGTAGATGCTATTCTTTGTTATCTACTGTAGCTGACCAACATGGGGTCCTCTCTACTGAAGATCCATAGGCACTGTGATGTCATCCTTTAGTTTTTGGGCTTCCCTTTTGAAGCCTGGAATTTTGTAGTTTTGCCACTGCCAGGTGTTCCTTGAATCATAGACTGTGTTTATAAAGGTGACCCACAATGTCACCTATTTCTTGGTGAAGTCTCACGCTCAAGCCTGCCATCTTGGTGTCTTAAAACCACACATAATAAGTGCAAGATGTATCTGAATGTAATACATACATAAAGACCAAGCACCCTGGACATCTTCAAGATCAACTGAGTTGAGTGTGCTGTCACTCAAGCCCTATAACATATTCTGCTTTGTCCTTAATTTGACTGTATTTGTCCCAATTTATGTTATACAATGAAATCAAATAAGATGGGCCTCTGGTAATTGAGACCAATTGAGACCATACACTCTTCAATAAAGTATTTACTGGCGTCCCTGGTAGCTTAGTGATTTGCGCATTTGCCTTTGAAACAAAAGGTCCCTGGTTCAATTCCAGGTGGGAACACAAGCCCCTCTCACCATGGAGGGTTGCATCAGGAAGGGCATCCAGTGTAAAACCTGTGCCAAATTACAAATGAGTATTAATCCACTGTGGCGACCCCTTGGTGGAGAATACAAGGGAGTGGCTGAAAGGTGCAGCAGCATAAATCAAGTGAATAGTTCTTGCACTTTATTTTTCAACCACAGCCAGAGGCTACTGAGTCCACCTTTTATATATGATCAAGAGGTTATATCTGAGCCCTGTATATTTTTGACTTATTTTGCTTCTGTCATGGGACGCCATGCTGGGAGTGTGGTGTGGACCCAGATGCAGGACCGCGGAGACGACTGGAGGTAATGAGGCTTTATTTTGCCAAAAACAAGAGTGATACAGAGACCAAGAAATTGCTGGGAGCACGAGAGGGGAACACACGGGGAAACCAGTACGACGCGACAACGAGAAACACAGAAGACGAGACTTAAATACACAGAGACTAACCAATGAACACACGACAGGTGGACAGGGCGGGGGAGACCTAACAGGGACAACCAATGGAGGGAAGACAAGAGCACAGGGGCGTAACCAACTCACTGAGACGGGGGAACAAAACCGGGAACA